>LMYD01003123.1:0-72450 GCA_001630595.1 Pseudogymnoascus sp. BL308 | reverse complement strand
GCCGAACCACCAACCCAAAAGTTGGTGGTTGGGCCGGCCCATTGGCCAACTGGCCGGCCAGTTGGCCAACCAGAATAGTTGGTGGTTGGGCCGGAACATATACATATATTTTTGAAACCTCACTAATATTTATAGCGAATGCTTATCGTCGGAGGCTATGGTGCATCGAAGCGACTCGAAAATCACCTTGTCAATAATTGCAACTCTCTCACAGCTGAGCTTCAGAGAAGACCTATCGACGTTTTGGTCCCACAAGCACCGTAAGCTTATGCACGTATTGGCAGTTAAATTGGTCTAATTTTCAGTAGGGGAGATGCTGTTGCTTCGGGATCAATTTATCGATATCTCAATAAAAACATGGTTGAAGATACAATAAGTCGTTCAAGCATTTGCATACTTCAAGATCGTCCATTTCATGGCCGCTTGAAGGCGCACAAGGGTGCTGTACACAAACTTGACAATCTCGAGGGGAGACACTACGTTCCAGACTGTGTAAAGATTCTTCTCAAAGCGGTAAGTTGAAGAGCGAAGTTTGGCATTAGAGTAACTAACAACAAAATCAGGAACAAATGATTCCATCAACAGGTTATACTATTACCACCCATATGCATAGGACAATTACTGCGGATGAAGAAACCCTAGAGCTTACTATGCCAATCTATGTCTACGACGATGGCAATGGAGCTGATGATTATCCTCTCGCTCATCCAAGCAATATGGGTATGGCCTTAGTAATTGCCTAAATAATGAAATGTGCTAAAGAATCATGGGAATAGGGTTTGAGCTCCTCGAAGAAGTCTGCTTCGAAGTCGACGTCGCTCCTATACGCGAGAAACTAAAACGGATGGTAGTTGGTACTTCTATAGCTAGCCATCAATCGTCGCAGGTAGCACCTCAACCGTCCGAGGTGACACGCAGGAGCAGTCGACCAAAGAAAGGGAACCCAGCGTTGGGTGTTCCACCGCCACAGCCCCGTACGCCAGCGGGTTCCAATAGTCAAGCTCCAGCGCCCACAACACTGCTACCCGAGGACCAGGATGGCGTTTCAGTTAGAGGAACGGTTGAAGATCCATACTACTTCTGGGTCGACTACTACGTCGATGTGCGGTTTAAAGATGGGCTGATGAACTATGAACTTCATATAAAGGACGTTGATAAGAGCTACGAGGGCTCTGTTAATCTTGTTTCTATTCTTGAACCTTTAGTATCCTCAGATTACGACTAAGAACAAAAGTTTTGAGTATCGATATGGTAAATATTTGAGCTTTAAAGCTAAATATTCCTATTGTAATTATGTTACAAGGGAGTAACACTTATATATAGCAATTGTGAAGTTCCCACTCTGTGTCTAGAAGATACCACTTGAGCGGCCGTGTCGGCCAATCACCACCACCACGACAAGAAGGATCTTACGGTTAGTTAGCCAAGTTGTTTGAGCACTGTAAGGCTGATAAATCCATCACGTCCAAGCGCAAGGGCTATGGCCACTTACAGAAGATGAGAACCAGGAAACTGAGTTAGATAGGGCTTATGGCTACCCGCAGAGGACAGGAAGCAAGAAGCCGTGTTGTGCACAATTCTAAAAACAGTCTTTTGTGCCAACGAGAAACTGGACTCGGAATTGGAGAATGACTCTGAAGCCAGGCATCAACTTTCACACTACTAGCTACGGAAAAACATGACGAAAAGCAGCACTGGTTCTTGTAACCCCTTACGTGTTTCCCACCAACAATCTTTGATGGTCTAACGGTCATGATTTCCGCTTGTCATTCGACAAAGCGCGGGAGACCGGGGTTCGACTCCCCGTCAGAGAGTTTATTCCTCTCTGAGCTCATGGCTCAGAATATGTTTTTTATGTTACCTTTTTTTTTTTTTTCTAATTGGTAACATTGGACGACGGGTTTATAGTTTATTACATTCAGTGCTTCATTATGTTCTATATAGAGCCTCGGGCCCCTCTCTTCCAGTATCGTATCTTCTCTCTATCCATATATATCTGGGTCTTGGTTTAATCTAAAAACACGAGCACCCCTCTCTCTCCATCCCCCCTCTGCCAACCGAATAGTCCTACTAGCTCCCAAAGCTGTATGTAGGCGTATTCATTCCAAGTAGATATGCGCAATAATTTCACACATCCCTTATTTGGTAGGATTCAACTTTACCAGATGCGCAGCTTGGCGTGGCTCAATGAACAGCGCAGTGGCATCCGCCAGCACAACAGGCGTCTCTCCTTCGCCAACCAGGGTCTCGATGTGGCCCTCCACCCATGCCTTCCTCCCCTCAACCTTAATCGTCTTAGCTCGCAAGGCAACGAAGGTATCCGCCCTCGCCGGGCTACGGTAGTTGATGTTCAGATTCGCCGTCATGCCCACCTTGTTAGGAAGAGCTTCGAAGCAGCAGCGTGCCAGGCCCTCATCCAGCATAGTAGCGAGAAATCCACCGTGGATGATGCCAGGGTGGCCGCACAGATCACGGCCGAGGTATGAGATTGTGACCATAGACTTTCCGCCCTCTTCATTCCAGGCAAAAGGCGGGACAACGACGAGGTTTGGGCCGGTCAAAGTTCCGCCCGTGAGACTCTGCTCGCGCATCGCTTTGGGGAGCTTGAGATGTGGCCTCGACTCTCTGAATTCCGGCTTGCTCCTGAGATCGCGCGCAAGGTGGTGGTTGTTGATAAAGTCCTCGACTTCTTGGGCTTTCGCATCCTCAGGGGTGTATAATGTCAGGGTCTCCTCGTCGGTGGGCGCATTGAGATATTCCTTCGCCGTATTGATCGCCGGTAGGGCCGCCATCATGAAGCCAGCAGTGGAGAATACGACTGCAAGTCCGACAAAGTTGAATATGCGGAGGGGGAGTGATCGTTTTGGTGGGGGCGGTAAGGATTCTAGCAGCTTCAGTCAGTACGGCTTGTGCACATGGGGGCGGAGGCAGCTACCTGCAGCAGTTCTACTACGCGCTGTGTTTGTGAATGTACGAGAGCTTGAGTGAGGAAAGAAATTGGGTCTGGGTGCGGGCTTTGCATTTAAGTGAGTCCTCGAGAGACTCAACAAGATCTTGCTCCGCCCACCCGGCAGTCGCATAATGGCCGACATTGGGATAATCGCGCTAGACTACGCCAACAGAACGGGAGGGGGTGACAAGAAATTGTTCCTAATGATAGGATTGGCAATCGAGAGTGGGTCGCTCTGTTGAAGAATTCGATATAGAACGTTGAGGCAAGGTAGCCCGAATTGCGTGGCCAATATGCAGGGACGCGTTGAAAGAGCCTCGGCTTGAATCGCTAGGCTGGTTAGTTTCGGTCGGTGTGGCGGCAACTAACAGGCCGAGCGGTCGGCGGCAAATTCTCTGCCGCTCCGACTTTTGCCCAGGCACACGCCTGAAAAGCACCAATTATACTACGGGGTTACCAATTATCCTACGGGGTTACAACAGCACCTTCTCTTCTTTTGAACTCCGTTGGGTTTCAACAACAGGCTCCAGCATAGAAAACATAGCCCCGTTAGATTAAAGCCCAGGATAATACCAAATATTGCTCAAGCGATAAATAGTAAAAAAACCGCCCATAAAATGTCGCGTTCCTCTCCAGCGGAACCATCTCTAACGGTTTCCAGAAAAAGTAGAGTGCACCAGAGACCGCCTTGAATTATGCGGCCTTTGGTGACGGGGTTACGGCTGGCTTCATGCAAGCTCGAGGACCTCCATCGCCAGTTCTTCGGGCGTTGACCTCCAGCTCAGATCCGATCACAGCAAACAAGTAGATAGGTAGCACATGGCATATATTTGTACATGCTTCTATTGTATAGATTCTATACTTTTGATAACGCCCCCCGCCGCTACTTAACCCATATCCTCATCCTCATCCCCTCCCATCATATCAGCATAGTCGTCCACCGAGGCAAACATTGGCAGGCTCTTCATCTTCTTCTTCTTGGCCCTGCCCGTCTCCGTACCATCAACCTTCGCCTCTAGCTTCTGGTTGGTCTCTAGCTCCTTGTTGAACAGATCATCCTCGTCTTCATCCTCATCCTCACCCTCATCCAGCTCATCTTCATCCAAGAATGGGCTTGGCTCCTCATCACCTTCTGATCCTTGCTCCTCCTCGTCAGTGCCCTCAACATCCACTTCATCATCGTCCTCCCACATGGCCTCACTGCCCTCAGAGCCCTCATCTCCAGAATCGTCCAAGTCAAGCATCTCGAGATCGCTCTCATCGTCGCTAGGACCTTCGACCTCAGGCCTAGAGTCAACCAGAGCCTGCCAGATCTCATCCTCATCCTCGTCTTCATCTCCATCGCTTCCGTCACCCTTGGCAGCCTTGACCTTCTTCTTGCTAGACACCTTGCCCTTGCCAACTTGGTTGAAGTACTTGTGGAAGAACACCTCGTCAACGGCAACATCCTCAGCCTTCTTGCGCCAGAAGGCCTCAGAATTGACTGGCTGGTGAGCCTGCGCCGTGGCGCGGTTGGCAACCAGGACACCACTGCTCTCGCCACCAGCGAGAGGCTGCATGATGGAGCTACCCCTGAGACCACCTGCGGATGCCTTGGCATTGCGGTAGACGAATCTATCGAGGAAGGATATTAAGGAGTGGGAGGCAAGGTCGGGCTTGGCGGGCATCACTGCTGACGTCAAAAGACGGTCGGCAAACATGGCCACCGAGGGATGGAAGTGGGTAATGAACGGCGTCAACTCCCAAAGACAGCTCTTATCAGCGTTGCTGTGCTCGGGATCTCTCTTCCGTCCGTCATATAAGCCTTCCTTTGGTGCAGGTTTCGGGATTCTGTCTGGGTGCATGAGGTTCTCGTGAAGGGTCGCAGCCTCGGAGGCGGCTGTCTCGGTCTCAGGAACATCCCTGAACACTTCTTCGTCAAGATCATCAGATGCTTCTGGTTCAGTGATCATCGTGGTGAGGCCTGGGAAGGTAGCTTCCAGCTCTCTGAGAAGATACAGGACACCACAAATAAAGGGCGGTTGGTGAAGTGTGATGATTTGGAGGAGTCTCTTTGCGAAAGCCTTCACGCGCCTGACGTCCAAGTCCGACTTCAGGGCACGGAACAAGAGGTTTAGATAGAGCGCATGCTTTGACGACATGATAAGTCGTGGATCCAGCAGCGATTCGTACAAGGTTCGGTAAAAGCGTTCCACGGCAATCGTCTTGGAAGACGAGAGTTGCTGGATGAGCATCAAGGCCTGGATGCTCGTGTTGAAATTGGAAGAATGGGTAATCTTGAACAGTAAATCCATGTGCTTCTCCAGGCTATAGTGACATGGTTAGCTTCAGTTCCTCGTATTGGGTTAAATATTACTTACGTGACGTCGTCTGATTTGGAGAATGGGAGGGCACGGTTGACTCCAGTCAAGACGGCAGAGATCATTTTCTCGGTAGTCTCCTCACTGCTTAACTTTGCTTGCTCCTCCTTGGTTACCTTCTCCAACGCCTTCTTTCCCTTTTGCCCACCTCCACCTTGGACTTGGCCCTTCTTGTTCATAACGGGCCCAGGGTTGGCAGGTGGTGGTAGTGGTTTTTTCAGGAGGGTAACAAAGAGGTCGAAGTAAATTTTCAGAAGCTTCTGAGCCACTCCCTCCTCTTTGCCACTAAGGATGGTTTGGTTCAGGGTGTTGATGGCGTAGTACTTTGAATGGGTGCTTTGATGCGGCCGTAACAAGAGCTCGCTCTCAATAGCAGAGACAATGATTGGCTTCATGTTAGGATGTGTCGTCTGCAATTGTAGGATAAGATACGAAGTTCTAGAAGCAAGCTTCTTGTCTGGGTCTCCGAGCTTGTTGACCAAGAGGCGCAGTAAGTTGGATTCTTGCTCGGGCTTCTCCTTCAAGAGCTCGTAGACATAGGTTATCGCACGTCCTCGAGCAAACTCGACCTCATCAGCGCACCATCCTTCAAGAACCTGTAGAATTTCGAAGTAAATCTCCTTCAGCCAATCCTCATAGGCCCACGAAACTAAATGGGACTTGGTGATGCTGCCAGGGAGCGGATCTTGGCTTCTCCAGGTCGATACGAACTCGGTCTGAAGAGTTCCCAGAAGGCCAGGCTGGGTGGCAAAGGTCCTCAATCGACGATCGGCTGGTAGTACAACGCCTACAGCAAGCAAATCCTTCAAGGCCCCTAAAGCCGTAACGGCCTGGCCTCTACTGCGTTTCTTCGCTAGGCCAAGAAGGCTCTCAAAGGATTTTGTGGTATGTATAGGAGACTCTTGAATCACCAGCGTTAAAGCGGAAACCTTATCATCCAATGTTCCGGAAGCCATGATAGTGGCAAGAAAGCGGTGAGACGATGTTGCTGAGAGATTCTTAGAAGCGTAGAGGTTGGTGTCGGCTTCAAGTAAAGATTTCGCATATTTCTTGAGCTCTTCGATGATGCCTCTGTGTGCAGGTACGTCGGAAAGTTCAGGAGTTGGAAGGTCGCCCAATGGTGCCGAATGCCAGTCTGGCCGCGCCTCGAATATCTACGTCTGTCAGCCGATCGGTTTTTTAATTGTCGCTATGGAAAGAACTGACTAGGCGGTTGACATCTTTGGTCTTTTTGTCTTGTTTATTATCTTGCGCCTGGGCCAGCTGTGGGACTGGCTCTTCAGTCTTCTTGGGCGCATTCTTGGGCGTATCAGGCTCCTCTTCCCATTCGTCAGAGTCTTCATCCATTTCGTCTGCCTCAGCCTCGGAGTCGCTGGCGTCAACCTGAGCTTGGCCTTCAATTCCTAGCCCGGCAACGAACTTTGAGAACTCTTTTGCGAACTTTGGGTCATCCACCTTGGACTGAGTGCCTTCCACATCTTCGTCGTCCGACTCTACGCCATCGAGCAGATCCAGGTCCTCCTCGGTTCCCCCGAGAGCAAGGATTTCTTGTAAAAGTATATCCCTGGCCGAACCTTCTGCCGCTGCACCACCCTCAGCCTGCTTTGGCTTGCGCTCAGTGCCTTTGTTCGACTTGTTCGGCGATTTCACATTACCCTCAGCGTCGCGCTTCTTTCCTGGGGCGGTATCTTTCGACTGAGATGATCCGTTCGGCTTGTTCTTGTCTTTCTTCGCAGGTTTCTGCACTGCGTCGGAGCTCGCTCCCTTGAATCCCTTCTCAATCTTCTCTGTCAGGGAACTCAATGCGCTCTCGTCAAAAGACGGCAGGCTTTGCGCAGAGCTGTTCTTGCTTGGTGTGTTGGGCTTGACCTTTTTAGAGGCCTTGCCGGTGTTGCTACCATGTTTGCCCATGGTAATATCTATGTTTACTCAAGCTTCTCAGCTTGCGCTGTATAAAAATTTCCTTGGGCAAGCTTGGAGTTGATAAGGTAAAAAGTTCAAATCGGCGGAATTTTCCCGAGACCCCGGTAAAAGTTGCCCTGTCAAAATGTGGGGCCAGATGCGGCAACTAAACTCGATGTCCAGCCTCGTCAATCATGTACCGTACATCAGTTGCTATAAAGCATTTAAAACGCCACAAATCTCGGCCAATGGCTTGTCTATTATGAGGAGAGGGCATTTAAACCCGTAGAAACGAATATTTTGAGGCTCTTTCGGCGCGCGTTACACTCTTTCAGCATGAACTCTCAATGCCGCCAATTATTAGCCCGCTGTGGTAGGTCCTCGAGTATCATCGAGCGTCGCTCTGCCAGTCTCCAACGCCCATATCCATCAAACCATTGGGGTGGAGTGAGATTAATTTCAAGTGTTCCTCAGGTATGTTCTACTAGACCATCCCGTTACATCCAATCCCCGCCACGTGACACAGAAGCTGAGCATCCTGCAGTTGGATGAGAGGTCGAGACTCTCTAAAGTATGGACACCTACGGGAGGAATTGCACCAGGTGTCAATGAAGGTTTAAATGCCGGTACTATTTATTGAAGTTCTAAGTTCTAATATGTTACTTAGACGCTCACTCAAAGCTTGTGAGAGCTGGCTTTCTGCGGCAGGTGCGTATAATCTTACTGAAGAAAAGGGGCAGTGGCTCATTGGAGACAGGCTCATTCTGGAATCTTTCACATGCTCCCCCTGGGTCTCCGCGTCCAAAACAAAGTTGAGAAACTACTCGACAAGCACATGTCCAGCATAGGTGAGGTCTCCGGGGGTATAGCATTCGCCGGAGCCCAACTGACGGCCTACTGCAGGTGCTTCAAAACTTGACTTGTCAAGCATTTCATCCGAGGAGTTATGGAGTACGAGCGGCCGTTTAAATGCTATCAATGCAGAAGTATAGCCTTCCCACCCCATTTCAAAGTGAAATACTGACACTTCTGATAGTTATTTCGATTTAAGGATAGGAAAGAGGCTGGCTATCTTTTAGCTCCTACACATGAAGAAGAAATCACGTCTCTTGTGGCAAATACTATCAAATCATACAAAGAGCTGCCTGTCCGGTTATATCAAATATGTAAGGCGCCTGCCTACGTTCCATCCCCTGATGTTTGCTGACAATTTAGCTCGTAAATATCGCGATGAGCTTCGTCCTCGGCATGGCCTTTTACGCTCCCGTGAATTTTCCATGAAGGACCTTTACACCTTTGATCTCAGCTCAAACCTAGCTATGGTGACGTATAACCAAGTTCGAGCGGCTTATGTTCGCCTGTTTGATGAACTAAAAGTTCGTTACCTTGTTGCCGAGGCGGATTCTGGAGATATAGGCGGTGACCTTAGCCATGAATACCATTTCCCTACTTCGATGGGAGAGGATCATATCATCAGCTGCCGAAGCTGCGATTACGTAGCCAACGAAGAGCTTGCAGAATCCGCTCTACCTCCAGCTACCCATGATTCGGGGGCGAATTGGTCATTTGTCTCCTCAGGCCCCGAAGCCAGCGCTGCCAAAAATACGTTTACTGTTTGGCGAGGTGTTTCGCGAGATAGAAACACATTGATCAACGTCTGGTATAATCCGAGAGAAGGCTTTCAAGGCGGATTGGAGGTCAACACCCATGCTGTCAAAGGCATCGTCCCAGACCTTGACCCAGGGGTTGAGAATGCGGCACTACTATGGGCACAGACCATAGAGAAGAACATTCTTGGGGGACAGGAGGCATCACCTCGAGGTGCCAAGATAGTCAATCTCGTGGATTACCGACTACCGTCGTCTCTTACCACAACCATTCAATCTGGCGAGATCGACCCCTTGTGGACAAACTCGCCGCTCCCTTCCTCCCTCGGGATTTCGACTTCGACTTCCGCAGAAAATACTTCGGACGGACAGCCCCTTAATCTTTTACGGATAAGTGAAGGCGACGCATGCCCAAGGTGCACGGGTGGCTCATTAAAGATTGAGAAAGCTATTGAATTGGGGCATGCCTTTTATTTGGGTTCGAGATACAGCGACCCTATGAAGGCTGTTGTGACGCTCCCCGTTGGATACATTGAGCCGGAGGCACCAGCAACAGAGGGTTCTACAGAGGCCCCTGTGCCTCTGAAATCAGCTCAGCAAACCCAGATGCAGATGGGTTGCTATGGCATTGGCGTCTCCCGCCTAATAGGCGCTGTTGCAGAGACTCTGGCTGACGAAAAGGGGCTCAACTGGCCGCGTGTTATTGCACCATACGAAGCGGTCGTCATTCCCGCCAGAGGACAGGAAGAAGGGGCCGTGGATGTGTACGATGCACTGGCAGGGGGTCAACAGGCATCGAGGGACGCTCTTGATGTCGTTCTGGACGACCGGACCAACTCTTTCCCTTGGAAGATGCAGGATGCTGATTTGGTTGGCTATCCGATCATTGTGGTTGTTGGCCGATCGTGGAAGAACAACAAGTCTTGCGAAGTTCAGTGCAGGAGGCTAGGCACAAAGGAGGAGGTGCCTTTGAGTGGGTTGGCCACTTACATTGACAAGCTTCTTGTGCAGTTGTAGGACATATTAATAAATGTAGAATATTTGTAAAATATATTTGGGTTTTAAAATTCTAATAATTTCGAACATAAAAATTTGTAGCATCTACAAAAAAAACCCCCCCTCTACAGTTAAAATAAACTATAGTGAAATTCATATATCACTGATTTAATGGTGGTGCGCCTTCGTGAACCACATTTAGCATACCTAATAATACTTTGGACACAATAAATGAATTTATTGATGCGCGCGTGTAAACATCAATTACCCCTCCAGAGGAAAGTTGGCGCTAACCCGCTTGGACCCCACAAGGCTACCACTAGTAGAAAGGCAGGGCTGAGCTATCAACTACATCGAAGCTCACAGCTCTACCAGACCACAAATCCATCCATCATGTCATCTCAAGGTGGCCAGACCGGTGCGTTACTCCCTCAGAAATCTCTCCATGAGAAACCGACTGACACCATTGCCCGCCACAGTTGACCTCGGCGGCCTCTCAACCCAGCAATTGAGCCAGGTCAAGAAACAGCTCGACGAAGAGCTCGAACACCTCACCAGCTCCTTCACCCAGCTGCGCGCGGCCCAAGCGAAGTTCCGCGAGTGCCTGAATTCGATAGCTACCGGTGTATCTCCCAAAGTGGAGGGTGCGTATCCTTGGCCTGACCTTCGAATATTGTCGCCTAATTTGTTTGAACAGGCAAAACTATACTGGTGCCTTTGACGAGCTCACTCTATGTGCCTGGGATCCTGGCAGACACAGAAAATGTGATTGTCGACGTTGGGACTGGGTTTTATGTTGAGAAGGTAGGGTTATTGGGCGGATGGTTGTGGAGTGGCTACTGATTAACACGTTACAGTCAACAAAGGACGCCGCCAAGTTTTATACTGCCAAGGTCGACGAGCTCCAAACAAATCTCAAGGATCTGGAAAGCATAGTGCAAGGGAAATCAAACAACTTGAGGGTGGTTGAGGATGGTAAGCAGAGCTGTAATATTGAATCACAGCCGAGACTAACATCTCGTCTTTAGTTTTACGACAGAAGGTTCTTAGTGGCAACGCTGGTGCACCAGCCGCAGAATAAAATTGCATGTTTATTGGTTGATCTTTGCTTCAGTGGTTCTCTATCCTCCTGCTCCCCATATTGTGAAAACGTGTCCTTGTCCTTGTCCTTTTCCTATATACCGCCGCCGGATTGGATACATTCCCAAAAAATCGTCGCTTCCGCATGAGTTCACCTAATTATACCTCTTCCCCCACGCGTCAACTATTCGTCAGATGCAGCTGCGCTCAGGAAAGATTGGACCTTCTCAACAGCAGCAAGAAATGCACGAAAGCCTTCATGCTTGTCAACCACTCGACCTCCAGCTGCAAATGAAGATGACTGAGGTAGAGGAAATAGCACCCGAAGATCAGATCCAAGCTTCCAGCGTTCACAGATTTCTCCCTCGTTTGGTCCCATGTGGTCATCCCAATTGGTCGAGTACATGGAGGCTCCGCAGTACCCAACGACATCTGAGCAAATTCCCCTGGACAGTAAAATTTGCACCACGTAAGGAGTGCCCATGAGTTTGTACTGAAAAATGGTGTGAATATTTGCCGTGTCCTTGCCGTTCAAACGCCTATTAGGGCCGAGGGTTGGGTAGGGAAAGTCCATGACGTCTTGCTCAACTGTAGCAGATGAAAGAAGTTCCTGGGCCGTGGCTTGAATGTTGATGCTGTTCGAGGACAACCTCTCTTGGGTCATGATCTCCAAAGCCCAATCGAATTTGCTGTTGGATATTAGCATTGCAATTTTTCCCGGGGGGAGTATACATACTTGTTAAAACCGAGAAACTCAACATCAAGTCGCTTCTTCAGAGCACTGTCTTCTTTATAAAGGGAATTTTCTCCCAGTTGATATTCGCCACCCCTAACCGTGATATCAATATCCGCCTCCAGGCGATAGCTGGCGTTTCCGCATTTTCTGTATATAAGTTTCTGCTTTGGCTTGATGTCGGATAGTTTTCCAGTCATGTTGTCCAAAGGACAAAACATATCGGGAGATTGGTGAATTCTGTGGATGAGTTTAAAGCCCAGTTCAATCCCTCCGACCCTATAAGAGACAGGGTTACTTAATGTGGCCATGGAAAACAAGGGTCAAACTCACGTTTTTTCGAAATTGGCCCCCGTCCGTGACTGGCCCATCATACTGACAAATGTGTCGAATGCAAATCCTGGTTTCGTCATGTCGGCACGGTAGCGTTTCAGTATGATGTTGCCAAATTGCACTCTCATCCTCATACTGCTATTCAGTGCACACAGATTGATGAAAGCATTGCCCAAATGGTCTGCAAATACTTTCTCGTTCGAGGCCATAAGTTCCTTTCTCTTCAGCTCCCATTCCTCCTTCTCTTTTCGAGTTAGCCAAGGGCCAGCTAGTTTCGCACGGCGGTCAAGTCTGTCCTTTGCAATCTCTGCTGATTCAACATCTACACCAATAACGTCCTTGCGCATAGACGATGCGGGGGGCGGCTCAACAATATAACGGGCACGGCAAGTCCGCTCATTAGCTTCTGCATGAAACAGAGTGACTCTGATGCGGCCAAGAGCTGTTGTGCAATCATCGTCTGTTTCGGCCTCAACGACGATTGTTTTCTTTTCAGCATCAAGAGCTATGTAGACACGGCATGCAATGCGGATAGGATCCCATGCTTTGTCCACGTTCTGACTTGCAATGAGTTCAGGGTCACAATGGCCAAAATATCCCTGGATATGTCAGTTTTAATCTAGTGTTAATAATGATTACTATTACCGTGCAATTGAAATCAGTGTTCTCTGGAATAGAGTCCAGATACTTATTGCTAGCCGCATCCAAGGCTATCTGGTTGCCCTTTCTTGTTGTGATGAGGTATGAATGCTCTGCCCAGCCTTGTTTAGACTTCTTGCTATCAGTGAATTTTTTGGTTGGTGCTGCGTAAGCCTTGCTTGCTACTGACTCTGAAGCCCTGGGAGCAAACCTGTTGTTAGCTGAGGGTGGTGAAGGTCCAGTGCGGTTTACTGGCAGGTTATCCCTCTCCAGAGACCCAGGTGCAGGTGCCTTGAGAACATTATGGAACGGAAGTTCTTTATGCGGATGTTTGGCACCAGCAGGAAGCATCAACTGAGTAGCTGTGCGCTGCCGTGGCTTAACATCCTTAGAATCTGGGCCAGCCTTTGTCTCCAGGGGCTTTGTCTCCAGTGGCCTTGTCTCCACGGTCTCCACGAGCCTTGTCACCGTGGGCTTTCTCTCATAGTCTTCATCCCATTCTGTGATCACCGTTAACTAACCATCCGCTGATCCAGGCTGAACTTTCGATTACCTTCTCGGCCTGTGTCAATCTCCAGAGTCTGGATATTCATACTCTATGAGAGTAAGATAACAGGCCTGGTGTTTTATACAGAATGTCACGTGAACAGGTTGCTACAAGCTGTGTTGAAGCGTGTAATGCCTGAGTGTTTTGATTGATTCTGGAAAGCAAAGTAACAGGAATTAAAACAGTTGCCAGATGGCCATCTATCAAGATAGAACTCAGGTTCAAAAAGGGCGCTAGCCCGCTAATGCTTTTGGCAGCACTTGAACAGAAATATTGACACATTGAAATATAACGTTTTGAAAAGAAGAAATTATACTATCCACAACTAGATGAACTGATCATCTAGTAAAACCCAGGCGACATAGGGTAATAATTGCCAATGTATTTAAATACTAAGCCAGTCTTGAAATGGACTTATTGCAGCGTCACAGGATTAACACTGGAGGGAAAATGCCATGGCAACTCGTACGTGACGAGAATGGACAAAGCATACAAAAAACCCACGAAGTTCCAATTGCCCTTCTCACCCATTTATTTGACTCTATACCTTTGAGACCTGTGGCAATAGTGACTTGAATATTTTTTTTTGTTGCCGTAGGATGACACTTGCTACATAGGTATGTATTTGCATCTCCTGTGAAAGGGGGAGTCGTCGTCAGTGCAATTAGCGTCACGTGCTAACGCAACTAAGTTTCAGGGGCATCGAACGGCTTGTCGCGAAAATTCGCGTGGGGACGCGACGGGAACTTACCTGTGGCAGAACAAGCCATGACGGGGTCAGCGCTCCACATTTCATGTTCTCGTTCAGCAACACCTGTGTGAACAAGCAACCAACATGCGTCCCAGGCCAGAATCTCAGCCTAATAAGCAGCAGCGGGCCAATGCTGCGAAGGTACAGAGAGCGAAGCAATACCTTAGCGGCGTCGGCATTGCGAGAGAAGACTCCGACGACGAGTTGGGGTTGGATGACTACCCTTGGGAATGGATATATGACAATGAGGGCAAGGCAAACGAAGACGAAGTCAATGATGGGGTCGATAATGAGGATAACATTGCGGATCTTCTGAACGCCGAGGCCACCACTTCACCAGCTCATTCTGGGCGCAAGAGGAAAGTGGCCAGGAAGGCAGAACAAGATGCGCAGCGCAAGATAATCGGCGCAAGAATGGGGGACTTCAAGTGCAAAGTTGGAGACTGTGTGCTTCTCAAAGCGGAAGGAACCAATGAAGCATGGGTGGGCTTGATCTGCGAGTTTATCGAAGAGGATGACGGGGAGATGGCCGCAAATTTCATGTGGTTCGCAACGGAGAAGGAAATCCGCAATAAAGAGAAGAAAAGAACGGATTTCATGCAGGTACGAGTTGGATAACACGTCTCACTCGGTCGAATCTAACTTTTCTTAGAATGAGCTTTATATATCCCCATCATGGGATGTTAATCCTATAGAGTCCATCAACGGCAAGGCCACAGTTTCTTCAGCGAAGTCATTTTTGGCAAAGTATCCCGGTGGCCGAATACCCAGGAACTCAAAAGAGCACGGGAAAAGCTTCTTCTGCCAACGCGGCTGCAATACCAGAACTGCAACTTATACGGAGGAGTTTAACTGGGAAGATATTTACCATGGGACCGATGAGGATGTTTTTAATCTTATTGAGAGGGTCAAGAACGAAACAAAGGCTACAAGGAAACGACGTGGGGAACTACAGGCGGAAAAGCGTCAACAGGAGCAAGAGTTCTTAACTGTTGACGATGGGGATGACCACGGGGATGACTTTGGGACTCCAAAGAAGAGGCGCAAGACTTCTGTAGCCTTAACTCCAAAGAAGCCTCGGACACCTAGCAAGCTGCTCACGCCGAGTCATAAAAGGTATGTGACCGTCCCCAAAGTTGCACTGCAAGCTAACGTTTCCCAGGATCATTGTGAAGAAACCTCTCGAATTCACACCATTGGGAACTCGGGTTATCTCGCCTGGCAAGATCTACGCTTCGCCTTTTCAACTGGCGCGATCTAAACTTCATGTCGCAGCTGTTCCCACCACTCTTCCTTGTAGAGAGAATGAGTTCTCTGAAGTCTATTCACATCTTGAGTCGGCGATTACAGATGGCTCAGGGGCATGTATTTATATTTCGGGCACGCCTGGAACGGGGAAAACAGCAACAGTCCGCGAAGTTGTTTCCCAGTTAACCGCCTCGGTTGAAGCCGAAGAGCTGGATGATTTCATATTCGTTGAAATCAATGGTATGAAAGTGACTGACCCGCACCAATCTTACTCTCTCTTATGGGAAGCATTGAAGGGAGATAGAGTCAGCCCATCGCAGGCCCTGGACCTCCTAGAGAGAGAATTCAACCATCCAAGTCCGCGACGAATTCCGTGTGTGGTACTGATGGATGAGCTCGATCAGCTTGTCACCAAAAACCAGAGCGTGATGTACAATTTTTTCAACTGGCCAGGGTTGAGACACAGCAGGCTTATTGTCCTTGCGGTGGCCAATACTATGGACTTACCTGAGAGGACGCTCAGTAACAAAATTAGTAGTAGACTTGGTAAGTTCCTTCCGAGCAAATTTCGAACTCCACTAATTATCCCCAGGTTTGACTAGAATCACTTTCCCAGGATATAATCATGAGCAATTGATGAAGATTATCGAGTCGAGATTGGAGGGTGTGCTAGGCGGAGTTGTAGAGTCAGACGCCGTTCAGTTTGCGAGCAGAAAAGTGGCCGCTGTGAGCGGAGATGCCCGTCGTGCGTTAGATATATGCCGACGAGCTGTGGAGCTTGCTGAAACGGAAGCTGGTGAAAACGTGCCACCAACACCCAGTAGGAAGGCCGCCGGTCCCAATGGGGTGGCTAAGAAAACCTCCCTGGGAAGGGTCACAATAGCTACGATAAAACGGGCCATCAACGAAGCTACGACAAGCCCCTTGCAGCAGCATCTACGCGGTCTACCATTAGCGTCCAAACTTCTGCTTGCTTCTCTACTTGCAAGAATTCGACGGACGGGCATAGGAGAGAGCTTTATAGGCGAAGTGATCGAGGAGGCAAAAAGGATCTCAAAAATGGCTGTTGATATCGAAACGCTAGAATTTCTGTTGACGGAAATTTCACCAAGTGCAGCTGGTGGAAAGGCATACTTGGAACGAGAGACCATACGCGATGTTCCGCGTGTCCATGCCATGGGCACCGCAGCGATAGAGCTCATGGAATCAGGCATCATAGGATTCGAGGCTCGAAAGGGAGACCGGGTGGCCAAAGTGCGCCTCTGTATTGGCGAGGGAGATGTCAAGCTCGCATTGAAGGATGATCCCGAGTCCCGAGGGCTCGGGTTTTGATATTAGATCTACAAGATACCCATAATTTGTAAAATAAAAAAAGAGCGAGCCTAATCTGCCGCCTTTCCAACGCCGTTTTCTGGGTGACATCGCTAGTCCAAATTCCCGCAACGCCCCCTCGCGATATGCTGATATACACATTCGCCCTGCCATGCCATTGCCCGTTCATGTTTACAACACCCTTGGCTTCCCTAAGCCAATATCCAACCTCCTCCAATCACACAATCAGTATTTTTGGCGCCCCAAGGTTGGCTTCCAATCTAAGGGGTGAGACTCTGGTGTCGCTTGGTCATCTTGCTTCCATATTTTTACTGTTATCATCGTTAGTATTGGTACAAACATAATGAGGCGAGTTGAACTTACTAGTCTTGTCTGCCTCTCCGCAAATCAATCTCAACCCAGTCTTATCAAACGTGGAGCTCATAATTCCAGCCTCCGCGTCCAAAGATCCCGGCTGAGCCGTCGTATCCAGCGACTGGTAGAGGTGTCCCGTCTTCCAATCCCAAAAGCCCATCGATCCATTATCACCTCCCGAGAACAACACATTATCCTCGTTAACGCTCAATGTGTTGATAATGGCATTCTGCCCCTCAAAGTTCTGCATGAACGCTCCCTCGGGGCACTTCCACTGCTTGATGCTGCCAGTGCTGCCCGTCGCAAACGTAAACTCCTTTGGATGGGTTGCAAGAGCCCTCACACCCTTCTTGTGGTGCGTTAGAACTCCCATCGTCTTTCCAGCAGCCAAATCCCAGAGGCGGACGGTAGAATCGAGAGACCCAGTTATGACCTGCGGATCCGCCTCTTGACATTTAACGTCTGCAACCGTTCCTTTATGCCCAGCTAAAACGTGAATGTTGCTTCGTGTTCGCATATCCCATACTCGAGCAACACCATCACGTCCACCCGTAACCAGGACGTCGAGTGTCGGGTGTAGGGCCAATGTGTAGACGCCGCTCAAATGTCCGTGGTAGTGTCGAATGACCTTGTTGGTTTCCAGATCCCAGCACTTCACCATCTTATCCTCGCCACACGAGAATAGATACGGGTGCCTCGGAGAGACGGCCAGACCCCTGACCGTGGAAATATGCCCGGTCAGCGTGAGCTTGAGCCCTCCCGTCGCCAGATCCCAGATCTTGATCGTTCTGTCCCCTGCACCACTGGCAAACCATTGATTGTTCGGTTCAATCGCCAAGCTCCTCACCCAGCCCAGATGGCCGGATATAACACGCATCAGCTTCCATGGCGCATGCCATTCTGGTTTCGCCTGCTGGGCGACCTGGATCTTCCTGGTACTGTCGGTGGAAAGCACTTGCGATAGCTGTGTCCCTGGTGTCGCTGGTCCCCCTGGACCTGCCGCCGCCCTCTTCTGATCTGACCTCTTCACTTGCACGAGTTGTGTGCCGGTCGCATCGGCCTTGCGCTTCCTCTCAGGGATCGAGGTCTGAATTACTGGAGCATCTGGGACGACGCCGCACGCGAACAGCGCTCGCGTCTTCTTGGAGTTTTGGAGGAGGAGTTGTCGTAGGTACGCAGAATCGCCGTCGGTGGCTGCCGCCATTGTATGTACGTGGCTCTCACGAATTGTGAGGATTAGCGTTCTAGAGTCGTTGAAGTTTGGTGAGGCGGCTCATGGAACGAGGCTCGTGGAACCCTTCGCGTCGTGACGCCTAGCAACTTTTCGGCTTTCCGCCTTGTGGGGGAGGCGCGCTAAGCCTAATTAGTTACAGCTATCGATGGCAAGCTACCTGATGCGTAATCACGCATCTGCTTCTAAGAATTTATCAGAAAGGCATCAGTGCATGACGATTCGTTTCTTTCACGGTTTATGAACTTGGCCAGGTTTAGTAATTACAGGTTTTTGCAATAAATCACCGGCATAATGGCAGACAAAACCTCCAAATTTGAGATCCATGAAGCTGCCAGGAATGGGCGCAGTAGCTACCCCGCCACTCCTCTACATGAGAAATAGCTAACACCTTTCCAGCAAATGTGGTAGAAAGCCTCCTGAATGTAGGAGGAACACCAGGACTCATCTCAATGGACCGAGGGGCTAAACAGAGAATTACAGGCAAATTCAAAACTGGCCACTCTGAAAGACGACGACGACCGCCTGCCCTTGCACTGGGCTGTTGCGCAAGGACATCTTGACGTCGTAACACTGCTGGCTCAAAGGAAAGATTTTGATCCAGATTCTCAGGTAACTCCACTTGACCCAAACTTTACAGGCGGTCAAGCACACCAGCTTGACTTCCACAGTCCCGTGACTGACCGCTCACTAGGATGGTGCTGGTTGGACCCCTTTGATGATAGCAGTCAGCCTCAAAGAGGGTGAAGATATCGTCAAACTCCTGTTGAGCAAAGGAGCAGATGTGAGCGAGACAAGTAAGTTCAGCAGCCATAAAAACGACCGCAGGCTAACCATTCCACAGATAACAACGGCCAGGTCTGTCAACATGCAGCTCCTGCGATTTAAAAGCTAACAAGGAATAGACTGCAATCTTCTTTGCCACCTCAAAGAATAATCTCGATATGACTAAAGACCTACTGGCGAACAAAGCATCAGTTCGGGTGAAGGATAAGCGTGGCCAATACCCCATCCACAGGGCCGCGTCCATCGGGAGCGTGCCGTTAGTGGAGCTGCTATTGAAGAACAGGAGCCCTTTGAACGCAACCGATTCTGCAGGCTACACACCGTTACATCACGCCATTGCAGAGGGCCATGGTAGGTTATTAGATATTCCCAAAGGCTTCACCATCTGACGTTACCAGGCGATACTGCGCTTGCCCTCCTCAGGGCCGGGGCAGAGACGGATAAGAAAGACGTCGATGGCTTCCTTGCTATCGACCTTGCCCCGGATGGAAAGGTATGTCTCCCAACCAGTCGCCTACCACATGGTGTGCAGTTCTGACAGATCCAGGTCCGCACATTCATAGTGGAGAGCATCGAGCGGGAGGGAATAGCTCTCACAACCAGCAGCTAGCCTTGGAATCACTCATAGCCAATTGACGCAATTATGAACAGTACCTTAGCAGTATGTAGAACAATATTTGATCCTAGCTACACCTAGTTACTTAACAGTATTCTCCACCAACTCCCTATACATCGCCTTAACATCCTGTACATCCGCCTTGAGCTCCTCAACCATCTCGCTCTTCTCCCCCAGCATCTCCAGCGTAGTCTGATACCGCGCATTGATGGCATCAACCTCCTTCTCCAGCTCCAGGACCCTGTCATGGTCCGCCCTCTTCGCCTCAACCTCCTGCATCAGTGAGACGATCTCCGCGCGCGCCTCGTCGCGTTGGGAGGCCAGTCGGACGAGCTCTTCTTTCGTGGAGATCTTCTCGTTCTCTAGGCGGCGCACTGCGGCGCTCATTCGCTCGACGAGCTGGACGGATGGGCCTGCCCCGGCTGTTGAGACAGACATGATGTCATTCATAGTGTGGTGGTGATCAACCGGCGAGGCCGTGTTCTCGAAGTACTCATCGGGGTCCATAGTGATGGATGGCGCATCCGATGCGTCGGCACCAGGGCTAAAGAGGGTAGCGGAGTCCTGGCGCTTTGGCGTGACATGTCCCGATGAGCGAGGGAGTCTCGATGAGGAGGGTCGGCTCATTCGTCGCTCCGGGCCGGGGAGATCATCTAGCAAATCTCTGGACGAGCCGCGCCTTGTCTGCAAATTCTGGAGACCCAGGTATTCTGCCGTGAGACCCATTCTCGACGAAGCCACCGGAGATACAGCTCGATCGAAGTTGTACGACGACCGCGGTGCCTCTTCCTTCCATTTATTGCGCTCTTCCTCGAGGCGTTGCTGTAATTCGGACGCCCATGTTTGCTTTTCAAGATCGAATGAATTATTAGCTTTTTGGAGAGCTGCCTCTGCCTCATCTACTTTTTGCTGTAGTTGTACAAGTTTTGTCTTCTGTGACGTTACTGTTTGCTGCAAATCGTTGATCTGCGTTTGCAAACCCTCGGCTTCCTCTTCGTTGGATTTCGCTCTTAGTGTCTACATAGACAGTTAGCAATTAAATCAGTAATGGGTTACAGTGGAATACTAACCATTTCCCGGGCCTTTTTCCTGATATCGCTCTCGCGACGGAAAGCTTCATCCCTCTCCTTCTGCAGATTCGTCACTTGCGAGGTCAACGACGTCTGAATCCCCTGCCAATTCTCACTAGCAATAGAATATTGCGTCTGCAACGTCTCTATTTGCCTCAGGAATTTTGCTTGCGCATCCCCCGTAGCCCCCGATGAGATTTCTTCGGCTCTAGTGCGCATAACCTCCAACCGGCTCTCCAGCAGCTGGATCTCTCCCTTCTGCTCCAGCTCGGCGGCTCGAGCGCGCTCGACTTCTCGCTCTGCTTTCGACTGAAGTTCTTTAATCTGGGCTCTTAATTTGTCTTCCGCCAGTTCCTTCTCAATCTTGAGTGAGGATACTACTTCGTCTAAATTGCTGGCTCGTTTCTTCTCGGCGTCTAGCTGACCCTGAATGTTCTTCACTTCGTCTGCCTTGGCCTGAGAAGCAGATTCGGATAATTGGGCTTTTAGTTGCCCAATGAGCACATCCTTGGAATCTCGTTCTGCCTTGACAGCCTCCATATCCTTCTGCATTTGTGATACCTGTTTATGTCTCTCGTTCAACTGTCTCTCGATCCCATCGGCTCGCTTTAGGCGCTCATTCAATGTGGCTTTCTCCTTCACCATCTTTTCCAGCGTCTTATTTACCTCGCCCGCGGCCTTTTCGGACTCAAAGCCCTTGGCTCGCAACTTCTTGATGACAGTCATATGCTTTAGCTCAGTGTTGGAGAGCTTCTGGCCCTCCTCCATAAGCAGTGCAATCTGCTGATCTTTATCCGCCAGCTTCTTTTCGAAGCTATCCGACGGCGCAGCTGCGGCGGCCTTCCTCGCGTTCTCAGAAGATTCTCTGGCGAGATATTGCAGCTTCGCCTGCAACGCATCGATCCGTTCAATGTAGCCATGTATTTCCTCCTCACGGTCTGCATCCGCAACAGGTCGCTTCTCGGTCGTAGTAGGTTCGTCGGCAGCAGTATTTGTAGCAACATTTCCGTTTGTTTTAGCTTTCGGCTCCGTCGATGACTGGGACTCTGTACTCGGTCTGGCTGGAGCTGAATCTGTAGACTTTCGCGCAGTACCATCCGTGGTTTTGCTTCCTAGATCTCCACTGGGTCGTCCTTCTACCTGCGCTTCCTTGTCTGCGGCCGTATCCTCTGCGCTCTCGATATTAACCTGAGGAATGGCCTTCTCATCGGTATTTCCCTCCGCTCCACTGCCCCCTTCTTCGCTTGCGCGTGCCACCACATCTAGACTCGGCCTAGGACTATCCGAAGCTGGGACTGGGCTTCCAACTCGCGAGGAGACATTCGATGTAGGTGTTTGCGCGCCACCATTCTGCGCTGCGATCTTCTTCACTGCAACAGCTCTCGCGAGTCGTTCTTGCAGGCGATCATTCGACGCCGGGTTCGCAGATGAGCTTCGAGAGGGAGCTAGCGGGTCTTGTTAATAGCTGCTGCAACAAATCGTAGTGAGGGTTCGGCATACCATTCTTGACCTTCGGCGCAGCAGGGGGTGCTACCGCGGCCGGTTTTGGCTGGGGAACATCGTCTCCAGAGAGAATATTGTCCAGATTGGATTCAATCCCCGCGACGGCCTGCGACAAGAACGAGCCCCAGCGGGACGATTGCTTCCCAGGGGTCGCCATTATATTACTGTCGAGGGCTGTAGTTCACTACCGTCTGGATTCGGCCTGAGGTTCTTCGCATAGGGCGTCATAGGCAATGGATGGGGTCGCGGCTCAAATAGCGTCCTGCTAGCTACGAGTCCATCACGGTATCTGACAGCTGACGATGATGCTCGTATTCGAAGGCGCCAGGGTCCTGCTGTCCTGCAACTAGGTAGTGTGGGCAACGAGCGACGGGCTGTGGGAAGCCAATTATTAACGACGGTGGAAATAAATATAGATTGGCCAGATTTCAATTGTGGGGGATACAAGGTGTCCAGGTTAACAGAAAGCTCAAGGGCTGAGATCTGACCACTTGGAGATTACCGCCCTACAGCTGTGGAGTGCTGCTGTCTAAAAGGTACGAAGTACTCGAACCGCGCGTAAGATTTGGCTGACGAGTTCCGCCTCCGCGCTCCGCGCGCCGGTTCTTGGCGGGGGCGGGAGCCTAGGCCCAATACGGCGTTGACGGCAGCAACTGTTCTCATTTCTACCAATACACGTCTTCTGGAATTTAATTCGGTATGCTGTCTCAGGCAAACTGGCTTGGCTGCAGGAGTTAATATCTACTTCTAGCGCAATTCTAATAGTCCTCAATTTTTCAATCTTCCCATATCCTACGACTCAAAGCTCCTTTTTCGATTCTACTTTCGTGGGGGTCTGAGTGCCATTGCTCCCTTTCCACTTCTCCGGGTTGGAGCGAACAATTTCAGGTAAAGACGTGAAGGTCCTTGGCCAATACAATTCATACTCGTCTTGGCGCTCATTGAGGCAGTGACGAAGCCAGATGCCCCATACAAGCGACATATAGGCTCCAGTTCCTGTCATCAGATGCCTGTATATACTGGTTAGCATCATATTACGTACTCAGCACTTCCGTATATTGCTTACCACCAGCCATGGCCTTCCAACAATATACCCCAAGGCAAGCCAATATCGTGTCTCCAACGTCGAACAGTCGAACAGTAATAATTATCCAGGTTCCATATACCAAAACCTCCAAGGAATACGGTAAGTCCCAGCCCAATCATCAGCCACATATCTCGAAGGATCTGTTTGTCTCTCTTGGCTTCTTCGGCACTTAGTTTGCCATTTGGCGATGCTCGACCATATTTGGCTCGGAGTGATGGCCGAATGTTGACCTCCATCACGTACATGCTCCGAAACACCACGACGGCCGTAAGGATCGCATACGCATTCTGATGAAAGGTAGGATCTTGAAGATAATGATAATAACCCTTGATATTGTTAGAAATTGATCCAGACACGCAATAGGGAGTATCAGCTTACCGTTATGAATATACACAGAGCTGTCAGCCCAGCAGTCAGGGTCTGGCAGAATCGGCGGCTTTGGTTGAATGAGAAGCATGCATAGCACATCAGGCATGTTGTGTATATCATGGAAAGCTCGTCAACTAGCTGCCATGGATCTATATGCCTGTTAGTATGCGTCGAATTTAGCCGCTGCATTGACTTACACTTCAGGGTGCTATGAAACATGAAGCTTCCAGTCCCCACAGCCAGGTATCCCAAGAAGGTTACCATGAAGACCGTGTCATGTCCATGTTTTAGACAGCTTCGGACTCCCTTGATGCCAAGATACATGAAGAGAAGGTTTGTCAACGTGTTGACGATTTCCGCTGCGTATATAGTCGCATAATAGTCCTACGAGTCATGTCAGTTCCAACCCAGCATATGCAGCAGATATATAGCATTCCGTCCGTACCTCTTCGCACCAATTTATCGTACTTGTCTGGGGATACCAAAAGCCTTGTTTAGTGCTGGGATAGTCAATGGCGGGCAGCCATCGAACGCCCGTTTCTGGGTGACTAGATCTCATCTTTGTCGACGAGTTGAGCGTCATAGCCTCGTACTATCCTGGCTTTCCAGGCGGCCTCGTCGGACGACAAAGACTACAACGTATGAGAACGTATCCTGCACATAAAAATACGGATACGATGCAGATTGAGCGAGTTGAAAAGACAATGATAAAACAATGATGATCAAGGGAGAAAGACAAGAGGCGGAAAAAGGTTTTGGATCTTCACATGAGTGGTGTCCCCGCGTGCCTGCCTCGTTTGGTTAGAAACGGTACCAAGGAGTACATACGAAGTGTTAGCGGCCGGCCCCGAGGCAAGGCAGCTCTTGCCAATGAATCCCCTCTAACTTTCGCTGATAGCGCTATCGGGAGGGGTAGTTTGTGCCTGGTAGCTTCGGAATGGTGGGGGATGGTGAGTACCTCTGGGTACCATTGATGGCCTGACGAGACGTCATAGCATGCCCGGAACAACGGAAACGGTTTAAACACTGTGGATCATATAATAAGGTCGCGGCCGCTTGAGGCGAACAACGGATCTACTTTATTTCTTCTTCTACTGCCTCAGTCTGTTCCGGAAGGGGTTTATAGAAGCAAGGGACACCAGAGACTCGATGTATGTAGCACAAGTAAGGGCTGAGCCACCGCATCGATACTCGAGACTTCTCCAAAATAGCCATGTGAGACAAATAACGATTCACCGCTGTGCTTTTGCCACGGATTGTATTGCCTGTAGTATTGGTTCGGCCACGGCAAAGGTATTATCGTTAATGAAGCCTTCCAATAGCCAGCGTCTCATTGTGCCCTTTATTTTGTTGTTGTAACAATAAGAAAAACTAGGAAGTTCGGTGTATAGCAGCAAAATATATCAGATATCACAAGCTTGGGCGCGGAATTATATTGTTACGGTTGACGAAAAGGACCCACTATGTACAACACCGCGGTTGAGGACATGAGCTTCAACGAACCCTGCGTAGAACACAAGCTCAATCCCACCACGAAAGCACCAAACAGTTCAAGGCCACGTTATTGCCTACTACACAGCCTCCAAATTTACACCTGGAATAGTAGAACTTTGGTTCCACAATACAGAGCGAATAGCGAGACTTTGACGGCCAAATCCGCCCAACTTTGTTCGTCTGTATATATATTCCTCCAGCAAAATGTCTATCTCAAACGAAGCTCTCCAAAAGGTATGCTGCGAATTAATTACTGCTCTTTTATGCGGAGAATGTACGGCCCTTGCTAATCTTCGTGACTGTAGCTGGTGCAGGAGATCGAGACGCAGGCTATCCAAGCGCAGCAGCAGATCAATGTCGTAAAGTCACAAATATCAGTCAAGCAGCGCGACATGCGACTCCTGCAGCTGACCTCGAGTGAGGTATCGACGCTACCAGCAAATACAAATATATACGAGGGGGTTGGCAAGATGTAAGTCAAGTCAACAAAGAGGTCCCGTGGGCAATCCACAGACCCCTAAAACCATTACATGGATCACGAGACCGAATAAACATCATTTGCTAACACAACACGGATAGGTTCGTCTTTAGCCCTACAACTGAGGTTGATAAAAGATTAACATCGGAAACTGCCGGGCTCAAGACCGACGTGGAGTCCCTGAACAAGAAGCTACACTACCTCGAGACAACATACAAGAATAGCCGTGACCATATGGAGCAGATCTTCAAGAGCGGAGGCCGCGCATAACAAGGGCCAAACAAAAACAGGAGAGCTCGCACGGGATGGAGAGACTCAGACGCAGTGTGAGAAATGCAGCCAATATCCTCTTGTTAGTAAAATGAGGGGAGGGCGTGTTGTTGGAGTGTCGCCATTGTTGCCATTTGCGAGTCAGGAATGTGCCGGAAGATACGCTCGCTGGGCGTGTAGTCTCTCCTGTCATGACATCCGATGGCTAGATTTCCCCAGAGGGCAAAAAAGGAGGTTGAGGCCGCATATAAAGGGCCTCCTAGGCGCTTGTCGGGGCGCTTCGCCAGGCGCGGACTATGGCGCTTAATCCTGTGTGGGATACTTTGGCGGATACTTTGGCAGCCAAACTAAATGTTACTGGCCATGGCCGCATGGCATACCCGAAACACACTTTGTTTTATAGCGCAGTATTAGATCAGGTCCAGACACGTTCTGTGGCCTGTTGTGGATTCAGATATTGTGGAGTTAGACACAACCCTACAGTTTACAGAAACACCTTTCTTCACCTGCCCAGAATGGGACTCAACTCGAATCTGAATAATCCAAAGCAAAGGAAACAAAGCTGTGCAAACCGTCTATACCACTGATCTTCTGCATATTCGGACGGGAATGCCCGAGAAGGCAAATTTGTTTCACGATTACTATGACATTATTACTTCGTGGACCCTGGCACGGCTGACATGCATGATCCTGATACTACACACTCAGCTCCCACAAGTGACATGCACACATGCCCTACATAGATTACTCTATTACGGTTACAAATCCACTCCGAGCCTTGTCCACGATGCCGTATTTCCATATGCGCTCCATATGACAAGTTCGTTCGAATTCCAGGCGATCATTGTCAAGACGCGCGCATATTCAGATGAAACCTGTCAAGACGCGCGCATCGCCCAGAGCGTTTCAGCGACGGCCAGAATATCCCAAATGCTTGGTGTTGCGACCCCGCTCTGGCCAAAATTACTGTGTTGATCATCCTTGCGAGTCGCTGTCGCTAAGCTCCACCTTGCTTCTGTGTTTCTTGTGTCGCTGGCACCCCCCATGCATGTGCTGCAGCCTAACACACCGAAGTGGTCTACTTTGTACTAATCTTGAGCATTTTCAGCCCCACGGATCCCATGGATTTGTCGTGTGCCCAATCATGACACCGATGTCGCGATAACTCATGCGCGGTCCTTCCTCCGCCATGCACGCGCTGATACAATGGACTTGAGGCCACACACTTCCCGACCACCCCGCCCCGCCCCTCACCTTCAGCCCAATTCCTGCTCTTGATCGCACTTTCTTCGTCCTGTTGGTTTTTTTTCTCCTTCTTCCAACATCAAAGAGTCAAGACACTAGTTGTTGTGGAGGGACATATAAGCCGCCCGCGAGCTTCAAAAACTTGCTGAGGGGTAAACACACGAGCGACGATAATCCAACCCCTCTCTTATCGCACCTGGTGTGTGACTCTTGTCTCAGAGTGCGGAGTCGCCGGTCACCTGCCAAGTACAACTGCCACCTGCTCAGCAGTCCAGAATTTCCGCAAACGATATTATCAAGAGACTGTATTGCGCGGCTTCTAGAGTCTCGTTGTTTCATCTCTACCAGTACCCACAAGAAGTTGCGTTTACCGCTATATAATTCACGATGAGTTACGGGCGCGGTTACGACGACCGGGACGATATCGATATCCGCCTCCACCACCGTGGTGGGCGGCCCGAGCCACGTTATGAGCAGCGACCCCCGCCCCGACAAGCCTACTACGTCGACGAACGCCTCGACGTCGCTGCCGGCGGCCGTTACGAAAGGCGCCCGTCCCCTAGGGCCCCATCTCCGCAACCTGTTATCATAAACAACCGCATCTACAACCATGACGAGGACTACCCCCCCGAGCCGGCCCCTCGCCCAGTGTTCCAAATGATGGCACCGGCTCCAGCTCAGCGCGAGAGGTCCAGATCTCGCCATGGCCGCCGCCGTCACTCCCGATCATCGTCGCGGTCACGATCGCGCTCTCGCTCTCGCCATAGACGCAAGTCGCCGGATACTAGTAAGTACATGACCAAGGAACAGTATGAGCTGGAGATGGCGCATCGGGAGCTTGAGGAAATGAGGAGGGCCCAGTATGAGGCCTCCAGGAAATCCAAGCATAAGGAGGAAGAGAAACCTAAGCAGGAGTATATGACCAAGGAAGATTACGAACTCGAGCGTGCTCGAAAGGAGCTCCACAAGTTCAAGCTCGAGCAGCAGCGCATAGAGGATGAGAAGTTGATGAAGAAGGAATTTGAACTCAAGCAGCTGCAGAAGCAGAAGAAGGAGGAGGAGGAGAAGGAGGCCGCCAAAAAGGCAGCTGAGGCGGCTGTGAAGGATTTCCAGCGCAAGCAGGCTGAGAAGGCCCTGAAGGAGAAGAAGGAGAAGGAGGAACGTGACAAGGAGTACAAGGAGCGCGTAGAAGAAGACATGAGGAAGTCGGGCATGACCGACCAGCAAATTGCCGCCGTGCTCAAGAAGGAGAAAGTTGACGTTGCCGCTGGGACTCGTCCCATGTACACTAAAATGGCGCGGCGTTATCTTTCGTACGAGACGCTGAATGCCTTCCGCATAGACTATACCATTGACCAGGTACGCAAACCCAAATGGGCATAGATTTCTAGAGACTGATCCGTTTTTCTTTTCTTTCGCAGGACCCCGAGTACATTCTTATCAAGAGATGGGTGCCAGAGCATGAGCAGGACTTCTTGTGGGAGCACACCAGGGAACTCCGCGAGAGGCGCCGCGCTGTCACTAGTACCACCAACACGACGGTGCTGCAGATTGAGCAGGGCGGACACAACCACCACCACCACGGACATGGCGACGTACAATACGAGTTTGTGAAGAAGAAGGAGAGGAAGAGAGACAAGTCCCCCGGCTTGATAACCTTCCTCGCTGGCGGCAAGAGATGAGAGATGAGAGCGGGATGATGATTGGATGATAGCATGACGTTCTGTTTTGCGTGGGGTTTGGAATCTTTTTTTATCTACTTCTGATCTTTTCTGGTGGTTTCTGCACCTCTCAAATATAGCAACAATAGCTTTTATACCAAATCATTAAATCATATATATGGATGTTGATGCATGCGAATAATGCATGAGAGATTGTAACCAAAGTTGGTAAGTAGTGTAGAGTAAAATGTTGATACAGCCGTTCGTATCATACACTGAGTTGAGTAATATTCTAGCAAAGGGCCCTGCCCCTACGAGAGGCTTTTCTCTTTCCAAGGAAGCTCTGCTCTTCTAATGAGTTCTTCGTACAGTGTCCAAGCCAGCGCCGAACTCATCGCTTTCCGCGCCATCCGTATCCCTAACCCATCAAACAAGCTCCTGAACCCATCCTCGGCAACCATTTTCCTCGCCGCCTGCACCATATTCCGGTATTCCCTCGGCCGTAATTGAATCCGGGTCTTGATCGAGTCGAAGGGGTTCGTGATCGCCGTCGCAAGCCCCGCAGCCACAACCCCAGACCCAAAGTTGATAGACGCTGACGTTCCCCCCGCCATGGCTCTCTCTGGAGCGCCCGGAACACCAACATTCTGCACCACCCGACTCATCCGCTTCTTAAACTGCTCATAAAATAATACATACAGCCCCGCATACGGGGCGTCGCGGACCGCCGTTGCGCCAAACCCAGCAAAAAACCCTCTAATACCGTCCGTCTTCAGGATATCCTTGCTCGCGCCGATTATAGAGTGGTACGCATACATATTTGATTCATAGCGCACTTTGATCACCGTAATAGGCATCAGCACCAAGCCCGCCGATGTCCTCGCTATCGCACCCGTCGTGAGGTTCGCCAAGTTCGACAGCTTCGGGAGCGCGGATGATGTCGAGGGCTGCACCTTCGTGCCATCGACGACGCCGATATTCTGGAGCAGGGTCGAGCGCGCTACATGCTGGCGGAGCGCATTGAGACTGGTGAAGTACAGGGCGGATCCTAGGCCGGTGCGCAGAGCGGACGGCGCGGTCCCGCGCCAGAAGCCCCAGATGGCTTTTGGGCCAGCTAAAATTTCGCGGAAGGAGGCGCTGAGGGAACTCGAGCCGGATTGTTGGACGCGTGTCTTGAGTAGGTCGGCGGGTTGGAGAAGCACTGCGGATAGGACGCCGGAGCCTAGGCCAGCAGTGAAATGAAAGACTGTGGTGGGATGGTTAGTGGGTTGCCTTTCGGATTGCTGGAGGGCCTCTCGTACCAGGCGACGACCGAGGTTGGCCGCCATTTGACATATCCAACGTGGGTCAGTTTACCATGTCAATAAAGCTATACGATCCCCCGTTGCGTATGCATACTCGCGCGAAAAAGTTGAAAGGGCTGACAAATGAGTGAGAGGTGAGGTTCCCAGAGTTCTTCCCGTTCCCGAGGTTTCCAGGCACTATTTCCCCAGACTTCGGTTCGGTATCAGACGTCATAATTGGCAGGTCAGGTACGTCCGAAAGCACACCACGTTTTGTATGCGTGACACGTGATATCACGTCAAGTTGACTACTGTTGGAGCAGTGTGGACGACTCTGTAAATACTTGTAAAGATAGATTAAATATGGCAATTGTCGTAAGTGACTTGTGGTTCCGTCAAGGCTTCCTTGCTAAAATAATATAGGCGGTGGGACAGCTCTGTTCCAAAGCCTCCATGGCTCACAACCTTGGGCTGGTGAAAGAGCTCGTTGATCTGGCTTCAGCCGCAGGGGCAAAGGTCAGATATGAAGACATCTTAACAAAAACATATCTGAGCTCATTAGGCTTTGTTTCTTCCCGAGGCTAGTGACTATATCGCTTCCTCTGCCGAGGAGTCCCTTGCATTAGCAAGGTCCGCCGATGATAGCATATTCGTCCAGGGCGTACAAGCTGCGAGTAAGGCAGCAGGCATCGCCATCAATGTTGGAATTCATGAACTAGGTGAATCAGGGAAGAAACTGAAGAACACTTCTATCTGGATAGAACATGGGCAGATTACGCAACGCTACCAAAAGATCCACTTGTTCGACGTCGATATTGCAGGAGGCCCCGTGCTGAAAGAGAGTAATAGCGTCGAGAAGGGCATGAGTATTCTTCCTCCGTTCGAGACCGCTGTTGGACGGGTGGGCTTGACAATTTGCTTTGATGTAGGTACCCTTCAAAACTACAATATGGTTCTATTACTAAGATTTATATCTAATAGCTGAGGTTCCCTGAAATTGGGATAGCGCTCCACCGTCAAAACGCACATATTATAACTTACCCTTCCGCATTTACAGTACCCACGGGAAAGGCACACTGGGAGATACTCCTCCGGGCAAGAGCAATAGAAACACAGTCCTATGTGATTGCTGCGGCACAGGTGGGGCAGCACAATGAGAAACGCACGAGCTATGGACATTCGATGATTGTCGATCCCTGGGGTAAAATCGTGGCAGAACTCACTGGAGATGGCGATAAGCCGGAAATAGCTATTGCAGATATTGATTTAGACCTTGTTAGCAAGGTCAGGAGAGAGGTGCCTCTTCTCAGAAGGACGTAAGTTGTGGAACTTTTCTATCCGAGTAGGCTAATGTTTGCTGACCTGGGGCGGCTAGTGATATATATTAAGTGGCTTATGGATGGAATCTTGAGCACTTGTCATACTGAATCTAGTGGAACTTCTGCATAGTAGACGAACATCCACGAGTAATTTAACGCATTTATAGATTTGTAGAGACATAGTTTGAGCCTTCCTATTTGCATAATCTACCCCTTTATACGGTGCCCGTCGTTTTCTCGTGAGGACAGATGCCCCTATATTATACATGCATAGACCCCAGGACTATTATTTGATGGCTGTGTCATAGCTCACAACGCCAGATCATAGTGGAAACTATCCCCAAAGCGGTGCCACGATCTCAACCGCCCGCTCGACAACCGCCCGAACCCTGTCGCCAAACACCCGGTTGGCACACTCAACCTCCAGATTCTCAAGCCAAACCTTTGCGACCATCTTATCGACCCTAATTTCCACGCCAGGAACAGGAATGCCTGCCTTATGCAGCCGCTCTAGTTCGATTTTCTCTGCTTCTCTTGTCTCATCTTCTTCGTCCTTGGCGTCGGCTCCAGCCTCTTCGGAATCGGCAGGAAGTAGTTTAGGTAGCTTTGGAATCTCGATTGGGTTCAGAGCATCTGAACCGAACTGTGCCTCGAGAAACAAGAACAATCGCTCCAGTCGCTCCGCCGGGGAAACATCTGCGTGTGGGTTGCGATCGGGCAGAGAATGGCCGTGAGCGTGACCATGGTTATGGGCATGTTTGCTTGAAGATTCTGTCCCAAGTTAGTAAACGTACGAAACAACGTGCTGTAATGGCAAAATGAAGGTTCTCCGGGGTGGGAGGGGTTTCTTACGTTTGACGGCTGCTGGGCTGCTCTCGACCGAAAATAAGACAGCCATAACAGCATCGGCAATACCATCGTTCAGGATATTCCCTTCCCACTCGATGTCGACCTCGCCATTGCTTCTATATCTCACGGTTACGCATCCCATAACAAGATATGTTGTGGTGCTTGACCGCGTAACTTCCTCGTCTGCTTTCTCGACAGATCCGTTGCCGTTCATATGGGTATCACCATTCTCATCCTTTTCAAGCTCCCCATCCGTGGCCTGGGAGATAACTTCGATAGAACCAAATGTTCCTTCTAATGCCCACCTAATTAGGTCAATCCCGGCCGCACTTAATCGTATTCGCTGCTTGCACATAACCACCGTAGTAGTTAAGCCGGCATATTCACGGAGATCTTCAGGCGCCATGAGGGATAGCTTGAAATCGTTCTCCACAAGAACGCCGCTGATGATTTTACCTCCATCATCAAATTCCAATTCACCGCCTTCCCCGCTGGTCAATAGCGTTGGAGGAGACAGATTTGCCAGCTTTCCAACAACTTTCGCAATTTTATCGGCTTTGAATGGAATGCGGACTTCTTCGCAGTTACGTGGCGAGTACACCTTAACCTTCTCGGAAACAGAGAGATTGGCGTTAAGAGAAAGAAGCTTCGATTTCAAGCGCATCATATTATGTTGCTCGCCATGGACGAGAATCTACGCGAGTTAGAGAAGTGACAAACATATTTGATTGGGGCTGGGGACATGGAGTACTTACAACGACAGGCGCGGCAACCTTTTCGATGAACTCTCTGTTCTCAACGCCGTCGACATGCGCAGCGAAACTGAACTCCTGAACACTGCAACGCCTCGGGACCATGACTTTTTCGCCGTCCTCGCCTCCTCTTCCTGCTCTTCTATTTGCCCCATTTCGTGACATAATAGCTTGGATTTGATCTGGCTCTTGCATAATAGACTTCGCCATTGTCCCTTCTACGCTGTAACCGGTAATGACAACACCGTTTTTATCACTTGGTGCCCAGCGCTCAAGTAACTCTCTGCTAACCCCATTTTGCATCATACCTGGACTTGCAAGCATTACACAGCTTCCAACATCGTCGAATCGCTCCAAGCTTTTCAGACTGCGAATATATTTGAAGTCCCATGGCCCTCCGTTAGTACCCCCGGCTTCAGATTCAGCCATCCTCTCCCTGAACAGGCGCTTGATATTTTCATTCATTGCCCCAACATATGTTTGGTAAACGAGCATACACTTTCGGGCTAAGTTCGATGCATAGTAGATGGGTATATTTTGCAGGTCCTTGTGCCGTGCCCAATACTCGTCCAGAATCAACAGTAGCTCTTGGGCCCTGCCCAACGCGAACACAGGCATCAAGACTCTCCCCCCACGGTTTAAGATCCCCGTAATAGACTTCATTAGCGCTTGCTCACGCTCTAAACGAGGAACATGCGACGCAACACCATATGTACTCTCGGTGATCAACACATCGACTTTGACATTTGCGGGAACGGACGCTGAAATTAAGTGGCGATCGGGCTCAATGCTGTAGTCACCCGTAAATAGTATGGTGAGCCCGGAAATCGAGATTAAGAACATGGCAGCGCCGAGGACATGCCCGGCTGGGAGAGGTGTGATTCGTATTGATGAGATGGTGTGTGTTGTGTGGTAGTCAATGGCTTCAATCATAGGAAACGTGCTCGAATGGTCTGCTTCAGTATATGGTGTCGATGATTGCTCACTCGAACTGGAATTGGACGAGACACGAACGGAATCTTGAATGAGCCACTTGTAGATTGCCTTCGTGGGATGGGTCATGAAAACCCTGCCCTTGAAATTTGTCTTTGCCAGAACATATGGTAGTGAAGCAGCATGGTCGATATGGAAACTATGGACGTGTCAGCTACATGGACTACTGACATGTCAATGCGATGCGAATTGGACGAATGCAGGGTCGTATAGGCACAGAGGTGTTCTCATATTGTCTTCCTCCTATGCACGAGTGCACAGGTTCATCTTTGAATGATCAAACAAGCATTTGGATAGGTAATGTATTGTATTGATCTCTGATATACATGCAACATGTAGGATAGGAAATAATAACGATCGTTTGACAAGTAGCCACCACAAAAGACAAAAGGAAACGTTCGCGCCATGAATAAATTGTATGTTTTAATCGCTGTATAGGAAAAACGGGCTTACTGGCTGATCAGAAGCACGTCGACGGTGCTCAAATCGAAATCATCGTAGAAAGGCAGGGCCGAAAGACCATCGAAGGCGGGGTGCATTCCAGCGTCAAGCTGAGGTTGAAATTAGTAAATTGTCATCTTTATCAACCTCCGCAACGGGAGCACTTACCATGACAGTCTTGCCCTTGTATTGAATGATATGGCAGGACCTCCCCACTTCGTTTCCACCTCCCAGGCACAAGAACATAAGCTCATCGTTCGGGTCCACAGGTTCTTCGACCGTTGGTGACATTGCGCCAGCTTTGCGTTTGGAAGACATTTTGTGATCTCGCAGGTATGGTCTGATGTATTATGAAGAGGCTCTCCAAGGCCAAATGAGCAATTCGCAGGTGAGAATCACAACAACCAGACCATGTCCTCAGTTGTACAAGTCGAGAACCCTTAGCCGTGTTTGATCCAGCTAGTCTTCCGTCTTTGGATGAGAACAAATAAACACAAATAAACCTAATTAGTACCGCGATCGGGTTGTAACAATGAGACGACAGATAATAACAAGGTTGTCGTAGCTGAGGGCCGGCGTTCTTGGGTATCGCGAAATAAAGATCGAGACTCTTTGACGTGAGTGGTCACATGACTAGCCTTGCATGAGTGGGTCGTCGTCACGGAGGTTGTGCTGACGCGAACTTTCTTAGTTCACCCTCATTGTCATCTCAGAGTAGCTGCCAACAAGTTCATCTTGTCCTCAGTCATTGGCCTGCAGACCGCATACTTGGATCCCGCGCAGCGATTAACAATATCTGGATGACTGATTGCTACGAGCTCTGCGCAAACCTCTTGCGCGCGCCAGATTACTTGGGCAAGTGAAGGAGGTCGCCACGATCTTTGGAAACCTACTCACAATGGCGCAACAACAGCCACCCCAATACCAGATGCCCGCGCAGATGCCTGTGCAAATGCCTGGGTCTTTGGGACCTTCTTCTCCCTCTCAGACAGCTCCCTCCCAGGCAACGCCGTCTCCTGGAGCTCAGACATTCTCCCAGGCCGCGCCTTCTCCTGGAGCCCAGTCATTCTCCCAGGCAGCGCCGTCTCCTGGAGCCCAGGCTTTCTCTCAGCCAGCGTCATCTCCTGGAGCTCAAGCATTCTATCAGCCAGCGGCGAAGCGGCAACGGTTATCTCCAGATCCACGATCACAGCCTACTTCTCCTTATACACAGTCACCATATGGGCCAACCCCAGCTACAGCTGCTCCTCCTTCTTCGCTGCCTCCGGCGCATTCGAGCCATTTCGCAAACGTATCTCAACCACCGACATATCAAGGGCCATACTCAAACGGACATACAACACCCGCTTTGAGCCACCCTTCGCCTTATAGCCAACCTCCCACCTATAACCCAAATGCTCCTCCAGTTAGCAACGTTCATGCCATGCCATCGCATAGCCCTCACCAACCTCATCCGCCTCACCCAACCAACGTCCCTGCAAGCAACCAATTTCCGAATAACTACAACATGCCACAGCAACAGCAGCAACAACAACAACAGCAGCCGCATGGAGCTGGAACCATGGGGCCTCCGTCTAAACCAGCGGAGAGGGAGAATGTCAACGATGATCAGATGGATGTACTGGCAAACGCCGGTGTCGATTTGCGTGCTGAGGAAAGCTTTGCTATGAGTTTTCACACTGGCTCATTCAACTCTCAACCTGCATTCAACCAGGCTGGCCCAAATGCCACCGGTCATGGTTTCACCCAATTTGGGCCTGGAGATGCTGGCTCTTTTTACGGAAGTGGCCCTGCCAACCAACCTGGCGCTCCTGTCGACAAAGCGACCCAAGATCAGATTCAAAAGAAGACGGCAGATCAGGCTTGGGCCGATGCAGCATACAAGTTAGCACTGTCCAGGCAACACGAGCTTAATCATCCCCACGTTCATGTTGGGGCACTGTGGACTAAGATGGACAAAATTGCAAAAGAGAACGGATTAGTATTGAATACAGACAATGGCAAGATGCCGCAGTTGAAACTACCATCCGACTTTCCTTCGGAAATTAAGATTGAAACCAGAACTGGCCCTGATGGAGCGTTGGTTGTAGCGAACACCACGTTTCTTCCACAAGACACGGCTCTTGCGGACCAGTTGGCCTTAATGTCCCTCGCAACAAACCAGAGGATCAGGATTCTTCTCGAGGAAACTATTGCCATCGTTAAGAGCCGGAGGGTTGGCTCTCATGGGGTCATCCCATCCGAGTGGTCTGATGTTGCAGCATCGTCTACCAGCGCGGCTGGCACCGTCGTTCCCGAGGGTGCTTCTCGCAATGGCTGGGAAAGTGCAGTCAATGGTAAGTTGCCACACATATCTTGGTTGAAACGTGCTAATGTTTACAGACCCTTCATCTACAGCTGGTCGGCTCCCTACCCCAGTTTCTGAAGGCACCAAGACTCCAACGGGTACTGTCACTATGACAAACGAGTTGATAAAATCTCTCCGTGAAGCCGCAAATGTGGAGCGCAACTTTGAGGAGAAACGCCTGGCCAAGCGTCAAGGGCGTCCTGCGGATGGTACAGCTGTTGCTCGCAGCGGTTCTGCTGCTCCAGGGACACCTGGAACCGTGGCCCCAGAACCGTTTACAAAGCCACTTACTAAGAAAGAGAGAGAGAAGCAGGATAAGGGAAAGCAGAGCTTAGTTGATAGCCATGCCCAGGCAAATGCCACTACGGCAACGTTCCTCTTTGGCGGCAAGAAGAAGAATAAGTACAGCTGGATGGACTCGGGTGGTGGCAGTGGGGCCAGTACACCTGGGCGAGCAAGCATGGCGGCTCCAGGCACCCCTGGTGGCATTGGCGGAGGGGCCGTCGAGAAGCAGAGACTCACAGCGGATGGCAAGAACAGGATGGGCGGTTTTCGCGAGGACAAAGATGGAGGTCGCATGGTGCAGCTCCGAGACTTCCTTGCTGTATTGGAGAATGATGGGAGGGAGAAGAAGACATTGCAGCGCACTTACGCATGGTTAGAGGCACCAAAACCAAAACCTAGTGTGACATAGCAGAGTGGATAGACAGCCACGAAAGGAGGTCTTGACAAGGCGCTGCGGCGTCCTTCATTCCGATGATACTAGGATTAGCTCAGGGAATATTCTTATGTACACTAGCAATAGAGCAGCGCGCGCGCAGAGTCACATCCTCGGATACATATCTGATGGCTTAATACGAGATCTTAAAAGTTCCCATTACGTTTGCCCAAACTGCAAAAAGTGACCGCTATTTGATTTTCTTCCTGGGGTGATATATGCATGTGAGTAATAAATACCCTATTAAATGCCTGTCTTCCGGTTTGGGTTGGTATGGTCATCTCCGTTGACCATTGGTGCTGGTTGTACGTCATACCACACTCATGAATAAATTACCTTGGTAGGTATCGAGACAACAACGCGCAAGAAACACAACTGAACTTCCGACAACTACTACACAAAATGCCCGCTATGGACCCTGCAATTGCGAAGGCTCTATCGCTGGAAGAGCCATTACCAGAAATGGAGGTTCTTGGTGGCTCTGGCTTCTCATCTACCTACAAGATAACCAGCAAGGTCGATGGAGAGACGAAAACCTACTTTGTAAAGACGGGAGGCCCTGACTCAAAGACAATGTTTGCTGGTAATTTTATTTGGCTATGAGAGGCTCTTGATGTTGAGGGAGGGGTCGACTGAAGCTCTCATAATAAATCTGGCCAATATCATGCCACGAACATTGTGCCTGGGGATTCCCTACCATTATGACAGATTTACCCCGCCCTATATGAGACTTCACTAAAGTTTGCATAGGTGAGCATGCCTCTCTAAACGCTATACATGATGCGGTTCCGTCCTTCTGTCCTCAGAGTTATGGTCGCGGTGCCCTTTCCTCTGGAGGCTACTTTCTGGCCACCGACTTCCTAAATCTGGGCTCCTCAAAAGCCAAGCCATCCGGGCTTTCATTCGCCCAGAAACTAGAAAAGCTCCACGGCACGGCAGCCCCAGTTCCTGATGGCCATTCGAGTCCACAATTTGGTTTTCCTGTGCCTACCTGCTGTGGGAACACAGAGCAGCCCAATGACTTTACAAGTTCTTGGAGCGACTTCTACGCAAACCATCGCCTAAGAGCTATCATCAAAGCAGGTGAGAAGGCCAATGGCAAGGATGAGGAACTGAGCAAGCTGGTCGAGCAGACTGCATCTGTCGTCGTGCCCCGCTTGCTCAGAGAGGGGCACCTCAAATCTCATTACGGGTCCCCGATTGCGCCGGTTGTGGTGCATGGAGACCTGTGGAGTGGGAACCACGGCATAGGGAGCATTGGCGATGGGCCTGTTGAGGAGGTTGTCTATGACCCTAGTTCGTCATACGCGCACAGTGAGTTCGAGATGGGCATTATGAAGATGTTCGGCGGGTTTAGTGGCGTGCTGGAGGAATATCATGAGTTGAAGCCAAAGGATCTGCCGATGGAGGAATACGATGATAGAGTGGAGTTGTACGAGCTGTGAGTAGTTTTTAACTTCTACTTTGTGCAGAAAGTATTAGAGCTGATATGTAAGCAGATATCATCATCTTAATCACTTCGCTATTTTCGGCGGAGGGTATAGGTCTCGCGCAGTCGCTATAATGGAAAGACTGGGCAAGAAATATGGGAAATAAACCCGCACACCAATTCAACACTCGCTCACAGAAGAATATGAATGGGGAAATGAACCATTCACAGTAGGGCATGGCTGCCATTGGGAAGTGAGCGGCGTGATTAAAACATGGAACGAGAATGGGAGATAGGGGTAGACGAAACTATGAAGAAGGATTCGACATTTGTTCATTCATCAAAGTATGACTACAAATAGGGGACCCGCAGGTTCCACGCGCAGTTTTGCTCCCACGTAGCAGTGCTACTAAAAGCACAATTGTAATGATTCTCAGAAGCACATATGCCACCATAAAATAAAAGTGGCCAAATTTGGTATTGATGCCACCTTCCCATTCCCATCCACAACTCCTCACTTTAAGCCAGCCGTAACAGACCCATATATTAGAAAGACAAACATTGACTCCTGATCCCGAGGCATATCAGCTTTACTCCACCTCTTCGACCTCGCACCCCTGGGAGAAGAAGATGCGTGCCGTCTTGTCGGAGTCATTTTCAATACTATATAAATTCCCTGAAAAATAAAGTCAGCAGCCGTCTCTCAGTTTACGTAGAATTGGTGAAAAGTCTCACCTCTCGGGACCTGCCACACCCCTCCTTTCCCAATTCGAAAAGGTTCATTATCGGCGACAGTGACTACTACCCTCCCCTTATGTACAAAAAATGCCATCTGCATCTTTCTGGCGTTCTTCGGTTTCTTAATAGCGCCAGGCGGCAGGTCAACCATGCCGCACCCAAAGAAGGGCATTGTGAGGAGCTTGGCAAACTTGACAGTAGAACCAGAGATTTCCCTAGTTATAATAGCATCATTAGAGAACGCAATTTCTTCCTCGATATCAGCAGACTCTGACCCTGTCGGATCGTCAGGATTCCAGGCCCTAATAGCACCATATATCCGTCCCGGTTCGGATTCCCACGGTTCAGAGGCATCCTCCTCTTCGTCTTCTTCTCGCTTGTGGGCCTTTGGCCCCCTCTTTTTGCTCTTCTTCGATTTCTCCACTTCCACATCGTCATGACGTATGACCTCCTTAATTGTCGGGAGGAGAAAGCTTGCATCGGCATCTGCGGTTTCGTCTTCGCCATATCTGATTGTCTCATTCTTCCAGTAAGCAACTGGCTTGATAGAAGCCCTGCCAGATCGAGTTGTCGCGAAGTTTCCAAGTTCAGGTGTTTCCCGTCTAAGGATAAACAGTCCTTTCTGTCTAGGTCTTGGAGGGCCCATTTGGATTTGCGCTGGCGAAGAATCGATTACTTGTGGTTTTTGTAATTTAGTTGCTTGCTTTGGTTTTGGCTTGGGCTGCGCCTTTTGGCTTGCCTGCTTTGGAGGGCGGCCACGCTGCTTCTTTGCAGGCCGCTCGTCTTGGTCTTCGTCAACATCCGCATTCCTTGATGGCTCAGGTTTGTTCTCTTTCGGCGGGCGCCCTCTCTTCTTTGGGATTTGAGGTATAGGCTCTGGCGGTGTCGCAGCTCTTTCTGGTTCTGGGGAGCCTGTGTCTTGGTCGCCATTTATAAGCTGATAATCGTCTTCAATTTCACGCGGCGAACTGAGATCAAATAGGCGGCTCCCCTGCACCTCTTCGGACTCTTCCTGGGACTGAAAAGCAGGCCTCAGCCTTGACGCAGAACCACCGCTGGGTCGTTTGGCCGAACTAGAGGATGCTAGATTCCGTTGAGAAGACCTTTTCGGCGAAACATGGGCAAGCCTCTGCGGTGCATTTGCATCCAATTCTTCAGTTGAAAAGTCAAGCCGGCGCGCAACCTGAGGTTGGGTCCGTACTCGAGATGGCGATACGACTGAGCCGCGTGTTGGAGACGATACCGGGCCCAGGGAAGGATGTCGCCTTGCCGGCGACTTCAGAAATGTTTTTACCGGGGATTTTGATCGCGGGGGCGGCATGCGCATGCTAACTCTCTTCCTTTCCGTGAGTACTTCGCTTGGTTCTGGGATTGTGCTTTGCCCAACATCCATATCCTCCTCGCTCGTCAGGGTCGCGTTTGGGTTTGAGGTTTTCTTCATCGCAGACTTCCTAGTTGAACTGGATATGGGCAGTAGTTTCGCGGGCGACGAAAATAACTCGTCCATCGGTTCAATTCCATACTCGTCGCGAATGCCACTATCTGGAACGGTCAATCCGGTTTTCCTATAAAACGTCAGTATATTTATTTTAAGGGCGCTTGATTGAACTTGCCTCCCACGGACACCTGGCTCAAAATACATGTTCTCCCGCGGTTTGTGCCGCGGCGCCGCCGCCGTTCGCTTTGGAGGCATGGTGTCGGCGCGTCGTGATGCGCGTTGATTGAATACTGGCAGCGACGATGGTGCTGTAAAACGCGAGCTCGTGTTGATTCTTTGTTGATATATTAACTTTTATAGCCAGTAGCCTCTATGCGCCGTTTAATACTGGCCCGCGATGGTTCGCGAAAGTGTAATCGTGAGCTGTAACTATTTGGCGGGGAGTGTTGTCGCATGTCATAAGCTCATAGCCACTTAATAACATTGGACTCGGCAGGGCCCAAACCTCACATACCAGGCATCATAAACAAAAGGAGGCCAATCAGTATTAAAGGACTCAGTTGAAACCTGCCAAATAAAATAAAGTGGTGTAATAAAGCGGATTAATTGAATGTCTTCGAAGTAAACTAAATAGCTACCATACACTCCGTTCTTGGTGTTGAATCTTGTTGTCGCATTGTGATATGCTACTAAACATCGGCATGGATCACAACGAGGCTGTCATGCAGCCTCACTCAAGCTTGTCGCGTCGTCCAAAGCGCGCCACCCCCAAGTTTTATGTCCAGGGTCGCGATGAGAGGCAACTCAAGTTCTCAATAAATATATCAAAACGCCACCCAGGGGCATATTTTCCCACAAACATCCAAACATGGCCAACGAATCGCAAAATGAGACTGATGTAGATATGGACAACGAGGCGCCCTCGCAATCGACAATCTTCACACCTCCCTCAGTCATCCACTCTACACTTTTCTCCGGCGAATCATACACGCATTTCTCTACAGTCCCGCCATCCCTTCTCCCAATAGCACCTTCACAACCTGCCCCCTCGTCCTCGTCTCCTCTCCCAAAAGATCCGCCAGCGCCAACCCCCTCGTCCTCAACTCCGTTGCCCAAACCACCCGCCGGGCCACCATGCGCTCTCGGCGTTGACGAAGCAGGGCGGGGTCCCGTCCTCGGCCCCATGGTCTACGGCGCATTCTACCTCCCCATTCCACTCTCTACGCCTCTCCTCTCAAAAACCCACCACTTCGACGACTCCAAAGTCCTCACAGCCGGCTTCCGCGCCCAGCTAATGGAGACCCTCTGCACACCCACCGTTCCTCCCGCCCCCGCAACATCGCCCGACCCAAGCAGTCTCTACGACAACTGCGGCTGGGCGGTCTCCGTCCTCTCCGCAAGAGCAATCTCCGCCAATATGATGCGGCCCGCGACATACAACCTGAACGAGCAAGCCATGGACGCAACGATCCACCTCATCAAGACGGTGTACGAGATGGGCGTCAACGTAAGGGAAATCTATATCGATACGATTGGCCAGCCTGGCCCGTATCAGAAGAAGCTCGAGCGCATATTCCCCACCGCGTCTATTACCGTGGCGAAGAAGGCGGATAGTTTATATCCATGTGTCAGCGCGGCGAGTGTGTGCGCGAAAGTCACGAGGGATAGGGCGCTGGAGGTGTTGTATGAGGCGTATGGCGGCGCCAACGAGGATGCGGCTGAAGATGTCGCAATGGGAGACTCTGAAGATGCGCCGGAAGGGGAGGCCAAAGCTGCACCAGTTGTTGAGGCAGACTGGGGATCCGGCTACCCGTCAGATGCTCGTTGCTCGACCTGGCTGAAGCGCAATATCGACCCGGTTTTTGGCTGGGGCCCTGAATGCCGCTTTTCTTGGTCGACGACCAAGGATTTGTTGGAGGATAACAAGGCTATGGCGGTTAATGTGGACTGGCCGGCGGAAGAGGATGAGGAGACACATCGGGTCACTGATTATTTCAGCGCTGATAGTGGAAAGGAGCAGAAGGCGGATGACGAACTTGGGAATTGGTTCGGCAGAAAGGCTGGTGTGGAAGCATTCTGAAGCCGATGCTACCGAAACACCATAAATCAAGCTCTCGGTGATAGACAGCTACTTTGAGTGCTACAAGTGCCTGTGGCGTTTAGTGGATGAGCGTGCGACTGTGTAGCGCGCTACAATTCTGTTTCCCGATCATGCATTGATACCTTGTACTCCCACACTCCCATAGAGGACCCAGTGGGAGGCTCAATCCAGAACGCGTGTCAGACCTGTGATTTCGGTTATATTCATTGCTGCTACAGATATATCACAGATAGAATGACGGCGTTGGATCAAAGCTATAAGCCGTTACTTCCCACGTTAGGCATAAGGATTCTCTCCTTCCCCTCGCATTTCAGCAAAATAACTAGCACCTCATCTGTTACCATCTTACTGTCCGTCCACCCAAGGAGCCACCAGATCCCTATATAAGCTCGGGGATTCCTCGTAGAACTCCCACTTGCAGCCTTACAAGCCGTACTTACACCGGCGCCTATACATTCTTTAGGTGAGTTTATCACAGAAAATTCCACTCTACTTGCACCTATGCCGGGCTTAGCATTTGGTACACTGTAACTTCATTTCTATATACTAGCAAAAGGCTGCAGCTATGTCTGGCTACTACTCCTCAGGATCCTCACGAGTATCAAACGTATCGAGTGTGGCTTGCGGGGTTTGCAGAGGCAGCGGCATGCTTACTGGAGAAACATTCCAGTGTCACCCTTGCAACGGCACTGGAACGCAAGCAACCTTTCTCCCTATAGAGTGCGATGTATGCACTGGCAGCGCTATTCAACCTGGTAGCAGCAGTGGAAAGGCCTGCGCACATTGCCGCAGAGGCTCTAAGACGGAATATCTTGTGTTGACCTGCACTTACTGCAGTGGCGTAGGTTCTAAGTTGACTAGATATAGATGCATAGGTTGCAATGGTAGGGGAAGGGTACCGGAGGGCACAAACGACACGGACTATTCTGATTGATTCGCCTTTACTATGTTCACTATCCAGCCTGTTGCTGGGGAACGGGGAGCGTCTCTGGACATAGGGACAGACGTTATGTTATATATACGGAATTTAGGGCATATCTGGTCCCAGGCACGTTTACGATTATGTGCATAATCCAAGGTTGATCAGATGTAGGTATAATAATTGTATAGACAAACATAATTTTAGTAATCCGATATTAACTAGATGGCTCTTCATCTGTGTTAAAACATTTACTATATCACGCCCCTAATCTACCTTGCCTTCCCCACTACATACAAGTCCGCAGCTCCCCCAGCCGCTTGCCCCACCCCCCTCATCCATCATTACGTCGTACTTTCATACCCCCTATCAAAACTTTACAAGTCCCTCTCCTCCTCGCTATCCTCTCCCTTGCCCCTCGCCATCCGCGCCTTCCTCCTCCCACGGCTATCCAAAGACTGCATACTGATATTATCGCTATCCTCCTTGGCAGAGGCCATATTCAGCGCCTGCCTCCCCGCGTCATTCGACTCCAGGAAATCGCGCAGGCGCTCCTTGCCAATGTCCAGCGCCTGCTGTGCCGCCGCATTCGACATCTTGATGATCGGGCCCCAGAGATTGAGCGTATACGTCACGTATGCGCCGACGCCGGCGAGGATGAGGAAGATGAAGTAGATCGGATTGCGGATGACTGCGGGCGGCATTAGTTAGCGGAACATGGAGGGGGAAATAGATTGCACTTACCAGCCACAATCTCGTTCCACCCGAGAGCAACCATCAAGGCCCAGAAGTACAGCGGGACCTGTGTCACGCCGCCGATTGCGCTGCGCTTCGCCTCGACGTAGACACCGTCTGCCATCTTCTTGAACCGCACAACCAGATCCTGTCGCTTCGCCTCGCTGAGCACGGTCATCTCCTCCTCCAAGCTCTTGCCCTCTTCCTCGTCCACGCCGCCTATTGGGGTCAAATCCTCTTCGTCATCCGGTACAACTGCATCAGGCGCATGCCCGATCCAGTCCGGTAGCGGCGGCGGCGCATAGCTCTCTGCCAAGCGGAACCTCGACAGTAACGGGATGAGGGCTAGCGTAGATTCGCGTGCCTTGGTGTAGATGCCCTCGATGTCGTCTGTTGGCCTCCATATCCTCGGCACGCCAGCGTCGTCGTAGCGGAATTTATCCTCGAAGTTTTCTCTCAGTTTAAGCAGAATATTGCCTTCCATCACCTCTTCATCGATTCGTACTCTCAGCACTGCCCACGATTTCCTTCTCAGGCGCCACAAGCCGACCTCCTTCTCGGACTCGCTGGCACTGAAGCTTTGAGCGCGGTCGAGGAAACGAGTCTCGGCTTCTTTGACCGTCGAAGTAAAGAGGACCCATATCCGGTCCCAGAGGTCCTTCTCGGTCGGCTTAGTTCCCTCTTCAGGTGCGCCAGAACCACCACGGCCCGATCCGAGCTTGTTGAACTCCAAGCCCACGGATTCCCCGAGGCGAGACTTGACCCAGCGTTCTATCCGGGTTGCCAATCTGCGCATTTCCTCTCTCCGTAATCGCGCGCTAACTTCGTCAAGCTCCTTTTCGAAAAGCTTGTACTGTTGCCTGAAGTTGGCCCATGGCACGCCTGGGACGGCCAGGCTTTTCGCTTCTCCCTCGAAAGTCTCCAATGCCTTGGTCTTCTCCTTGTCCACGATCTCAGCAAATTCATATGAGGCGCCCTTCTTCTGACCGATTTTGACGGCATTTCCCACGGCGTCGCTGAACGACTTGACGCCCGCCTTGTGCACGGCAGAGAGCTGGCCGTGGTACAGGGCCTTCAGGCGGGTGTCTATCTTAGATTCGAGTTCCACTCGTTTGCGTGAGTAGACTCCCTTGTGGTAACGGCTTGCCTCGGCTTCGAATGCCTTAACGGCATCAGATCTTGCCTTAAGGCCGCTTATTCCAAGCTCAGCAATAACGATCAGGTTACCGAGCCTAGTGCCTTCAGCCTGCTTCTCTTCCAAGGGAGAGATGGTGACGTCGAAGGCAACAAGAACTTCTCGTGCAATCTCGTCGCAACGGAACTGTGCGAGGAGCTCTTGCTGAGTCGGGAGATCAAGGTCTTTGTTATGCACGATCTGCTCCCATACGCCTGCAGCATATACTGAGAAACCGTCTGCGGGGATGCGCCTGTGGTATTCTGGGAGGAAGACGCCGCCTTCAAGCTCCTGGTCTGTGTGCGTATCATCAGGCTTCGAGACCCGATGGCCTGCCCTAAATCTCGTCCCCAACTTGAGTACCTCTTCCTCGAACTTCTCTGGTTGCAGGATCTTGTGAGGTAGCGCTGCAAATGCGAAGTCGAAGTAGTCCTCTATACGTGACTTTTCGAGTCCCTTAGGCTTCGAGAGAGATGACCATATTTTGGTGAGATCCTGAATAAGTGTTTGTTGTAAATTTGAGAGAGGGGTTGTCCCGATATGGTCACGAATGACGAAGAACAGGAGAGAGCGGGGGTTGGCCCTAAATCGTCAGTTTCAAGGCATTACAGGGGTTATCTTTGAACTTACTGCTTATCCTTCAAAAAAAGTTGTAGGTTGACTTCAAAGACCGTCTTCAGAAGTCCCATATTCGCGCCCTGGTATAACCCCACTTGGTGCTCCCAAATATTGATTATCAGGACTTCGCTGGTCGCCAGGGCGAATAATGCACTCTTCCTCTCGAAATCCTGGTCCTCCCCTCTTTCCCGGCCATCAGTGCCCTCCACATCCATGACCAGGATATTCTCGGCCATCTTGTGCGCTCCTCCATCGTCTGATTCGCGCTTGTTCTTGGACATCCATATTCCCTTCGTAGTCTGCCGGCGCTCGCTCTCGGACATTACACCAAAGGCGGTTCCAAATAGGTAGTTGAGAAGCGTCGACTTGCCCGTCGACTGGGAGCCAAAGACGGAGATAAGGTGGTAGTTGAAGCCAGCTTGCGCCGTGCCGGTCTGCTGGAGAAAAGCATTGAGATTCGGGCTGTCATGAGGTCAGTTCTGCAGCTCGCCAGGGTGCTTCGCGCGGCGCATACTTGTACTCCTTTTCATCGTCTATAACCTGTATGCCATGCTCATACTGCTCCTTGGTCGGCGCATCGCCGACCGCAGCAAAGTGGCCATTCATTGTCATTACCGAGGGCGCGGTGGCTCTTGAAGCAGCTGATGGGCGACGTGGGGAGTTAGTGACGCCGTTGCTGGGCGGGGACGTTGACATAGCTCGCAGGCGGAAGCCTTCTATTGTGCCGGCAATAGAGAGGGCAAGGAGTGTGGGAGATAATTACTATTCTCAATGCCGACTCAAACAAAATAGAGCGAATAGTAGTACAGCTTAGCCAGGTGACGTTGAGGAACTTTGGGATGGCGCGGTATGGGTGCGTGCGCAACACGTTGCTGCTTTCCCAAAAGGTACGTACTCCGAACTCGATATGTGATAGCCATCATAGTTTATAGACGCGAATAATGGCCATCACATCTCAACTTCATAGCTGGCCTACCTCCACCCACCCTCACTCACTTCACCGCATGTACGATTGAATATCCGAATTATAGTCGCCCTCAAACATTAAACATTGGCACAATGGTGCTTCCTCCTGGTGAGTAGATTTCATTCCTTTGCTTCGACCGCAACAAAGAGCAAGGCTGGGCATATCGCCAGGGACCACCACGCCCCGTCTGTCTCTTCACCTTGACCAGACGCTGCATAGCTCTACGACATCACGATGCCTACAAACGAATGCCCCAAGCTAATTCTCGACCAGCCAACGCCGCCGCTCCCCCTCCAACTCTCCCACCCTCCGTTGAGGAGGCCTACCGCCGAAAATGCATCCAGCTCCGTCACCGCATGAAGACCGTCGAGGAGGCCAACGACGCCTCTAGAATCCGCCTCCTGCGCATGCGCCGCGGAATCGAGAAGATGCGTCTCGAGCGTGCATTCCTCCTCGAGCAGCTCGCCAAGCGCACCTCTACAAACGTCGAAGACTCGGATGGCAGTCCCAGCCCGCCACCTACGGTATGCAGCCCTACTTTACTGTATGTGGAGAAGGAAGAATAAAGACTAACGTCAGCTACAGCCGAAGGAGAAACCTCTAAGGACGAAACGCGGCCGACGAGCACCCGATTTCCTCCAAGACCAGCCTGACGCTGCGTCAGGGCTATCCCATGGCAACGGGTCGCGCCAGGCCTCTTTCGCCGGCTCTGCCAACGGCGGTCGCTCAACCTCCAACCCATCTAACGCCGCCGCGGCCGGCGCATCAACCACTCGATCCTCGCAAGCCAACGGCACCTCAGCCCCCCGCCAACCCCGCAGCGGCTTCGACGTATTCGTTCAGTCCATGCGGTCCGTTCTCCTCGTAGCGAACAGGCAGAAGATCAAAGAGGGGACATACGATGTCGACCAGGATCTGGCGAGGAAATGGACGAACCTGGGAGCTGATAAGCAGAATGATTATTGCCGCAGGTTCGATGAGGGAGAGTACGAGGGGTGGGAGGAGGCGGAGAGTAGGGATAAGCAGAAGTTGGCTGAGGGCGATGATACGGATGGAGATGCTGATGTTGCTGCGGAGGCTGAGGATGTTGAGATGGGTGAGGAGAGCGGGGAGGGAGAGCGGCATTAGACTGGGGAAGGTGAAGATGGGCAACGATTCGGAGTTAGGTCCACCGTCGTGGGAGATGAGGCTGCTTGTGTACTATAGGACCTCCTGACATTGCTGTTTAGCATGTCGATTAGAAAAGCCGTATGCAGATTTCGGGATCGGAAAATATCAAGACAATACTTAATGATTACAACGAAATCGCCGCTAACGGAGTGTCATGATCTGTGCCGTCACCATCGGGAGTAGCCATATTGTCCAGAAGGGAGAGGGATCAGCATCTTCTCTAAGTTGCCCCGTTTCCATCCCGGGGTTTCTTTTCTCCCCTCCAGACTTAACTCCTGGCCCTTTTTTACGTGCAAATTTTGGATAGGGGGAAGGGGGGAAACTTGGAGGGTGGCTGCTGGACGCGTTTGGCTGTCACCAGCCTGTGTCATGACATGACTAAAATCATGGACGGCAGCTGATGACTTGATTATTCATTCTTCGGTTTCCTTTCCCACTGATCGCATCAAATCCATATTTTGTAAGGAAATATACGCTCCGAGGCATTATGCAGCTCTGGTTATACTCTTTTCGAGCCGCCCGCTCTGGAGCCGAATGGCTGGAGAACAACAGAGAGCATCATTGTCATGGTTCAGTTGATATAAAGTTTACAGTCGACTCTCATAGGCACTGGCTCGTCAGAGGATCACTCAGTACAGCCAATATAGGTATGCTTCCCAGTAAATGCAAAGATGTTCCCAGCACGTTGCGGCCCGATAGGCCGCATGGGATTCGTATAGATCAGCACTTTCAGACCTCCATATTGTAGCTTGCCTCAGGGGTAACGATATCAACGATTAACAAGGAGTTATCGATCGGGCTGCAGAGGGTTTGAGGATGCGCCAAACTGAGTACACTCAGTTTGAGAGCGCCGCGTTATTACCATGATCGTTGGCGTCTTGGATATACTCGAGAAGCCCATACTGAAACTGCGTACAGTAGTAATCATCGTATAGGGGATTCTGATAGTCACAGTAGTTCAGCATCCTTCGACTGCACATCTCAGATCTCCATCTCCTGATAAAGCAATGCCAATCTTCCCCCGTCCGCCCAATCCATGATAACAACCCGGGCCGCTGCGGCTTTGATATTCCCGTCAGTGTCGTGGGGGTTCGCGGGTAAATAATATCTGTGCTGGGGTTATGTCGCCCAGTAAATACCGATCACCATCTAGCGTCTTAGCATTAAAGTCGGGGAAGAAAGACGGCGTGGCAACGGCGGCATGGCTCCTGCCTCGACTTGGTGATTTCTGTGGATGATCTGGAGTAAAGGAACTTGGAAGCGCACGCACATGCGGAGACGGCGTTGTTCAACACTCTGGGGAAAAGGAACCCCTCCTTTTCGATCGCGAAGCCCTTTTTACCTTCAACTGAGTGAGTAATCAATCTCCAATGACAAGAGTAAGGTGTTGCACTTAAGAGTATATCACTGACATGTCAGACGTCGCGTTTGATCTTCGCATCAATATACTCTCGGCACTTCCTGCACACCAGCCAACCCCGCCCCGAACCCGACCTTTGCGACGACGCGGGCGCAGTTGTCTTGGCTCGAATCCCCGGCGCCGGCGATGACGATGTTGGGGGATAAGGGAATTTCGATAGGCGCATGTGGGTTCTTAACTGGGCACTGGACGGGGAATAGACACCCCTGTCGACCTTGAAACCATGACCACTTTACTCAAAGTAACGAGTTAGCATTTTAACAGGCCCGTTCCTGTGCCGTCCGATTTTATCCCCCCATTCCCACAACGCCTACAGATGCAAATATCCTTCAATCAACGTCCAAAGACGCCCGATTGTGGCTGCTCACTCCGAGATCTACGTGCGATCGGTTGGAGCATGGGGATGTACGCAGTAAAGAGGCGGCCAACTCCATTGAGGAGGGCGGCTGCTACCCCGTAGACCCTGAGAATGCTTCCAATGACCATAGCTGTCCCTTGCATGATCCTTTTATCACACTGTTTCGCAATGCGTTGTTCGGCCTGTAACGCGCTTTATTCATGCAGCACGGCTTGATCTTACCTGGCCAGACTTCACTATAGTGGATATACTGGAGCGCCACTTGCACTTTCCCTCCTGATGCCTGTATTTTTTAAGAATTTAACCTCTAACAACCCCAAGCATCGCATATGGAGCCTCCTCCAATCTACCTCCCCACAGCCTTGCCGATCTCCAATTCACTCACTTCATCCACTCTTTTCATGCTGCAAGTATATAAAATAGTGTCATGCGTTGTCCCGTTCCCACCTAATCCCTGTTAAGGCTGTTGGTAGTCTTCAATTCGAATTCTTGGGCTTCTGCTTTCCTGGTCTCTTTCATTATAAACCTTCATTCCGCAGTATTGCGATACACTCCTTTGGTTTAGCCACTCCTTCATCACTCATCTGTCTGTATTTCGAAGCAGACAAGATGCACACATTCATTAAGTTACTTTCGGCAGCTTTGCTGGTACTGTCCCTTACAGCATGGGGTGTTGATGCAGCTCCAAGACACAAGTCCAAGTTCAACAAGCATTACCGTACCGGCCCGCTCGTTCTCGGCGGCTCGACCTTCAAAATCAACCAACACCACAACCCAAACTTCAAGCGCACCGCCAATTCCGGACCCGTTGAGCTTGCGAAGACCTACAAGAAGTTCAACGTTCTTTTCCCGGACCAGCTCGCCAACGCCATTGCTGGCATTGTTGGCCGTCTTCAGGGCACAGATAACGTCACAGTTCCCGTTAACGCTTCGAACGTCAACTTCGGTTAGTATTCACTTTTATATCATACTTGAACTACAAAACTTACACTTCTTATAGGCACCGTTGAGACGTTCCCAGAAGCTTACGACCGTGAATATTTGGTATGAATGGCTCTCTTTCTTGGAAATGCCTTTGCTTACAATCCATGTCTAGTCCCCAGTTCAAATCGGCACACCACCCCAAACGGTCAACCTCAACTTTGATACCGGCTCCGCAGACCTCTGGGTGAACACCAACGAGACGCCTGAGAACCAGCAAAATGGCCAAAAAGAGTACAACCCAACCCTCAGTTCCACTGCGGCCAAGATGGAGGGGGCAACCTGGGACATCACCTACGGCGATGGAAGCGCATCCTCCGGCACCGTCTACACCGACGTGGTTTCTATTGGCGGCGTAACTGTCAAGAGTCAGGCTGTTGAGTCTGCTCAACAGGTTTCTTCCTCCTTCCAAACCGATGCTGCTTCCTCCGGTCTTCTCGGACTCGGCTTCGGCACCATCAACACCGTCCAGCCAGAGCAACAGAAGACTTTCTTCGAGAACGCCATGAACGACCTTGCCAGCCCTCTGTTCACCGTCAACCTGATGAAGCAGGCTGCCGGAAGCTACGACTTTGGTTACATCAACGAGTCCGAGCACACCGGAGAGATCCAATACGCACCCGTTGACAACTCCCGCGGCTTCTGGGGCTTCAACCCCTCCGGATTCCAAGTCGGCAACTCCAGCTTCAACGCCACCAGCTGGTTCGCCATCGCCGATACCGGAACCAGCTTGCTCCTCCTTCCCGGCGACATGGTCGACACCTACTGGTCGGCGGTATCCGGAGCCAAGTTCGATGAGCTCCAGGGAGGATACACCTTCCCCTGCACGGCCTCCCTGCCAAGCTGGAGCTTCGGCGTCGAGGAGTACCGCGGAGTCGTCCCCGGCCACTTCATGAACTACGCGGCGATCTCGAACTCGACATGCTTTGGCGGGATTCAAAGCAGTGATGCTCTCGGATTCAGCATCTTTGGAGATGTAGTGCTAAAGGCTCAGTTTGTTGTTTTCGATGGTGGAGACAACACCCTGGGATGGGCTAATAAGGACCTGTCGACCTCGGTATAAGGAGGGGCCAGCTGGAGATGGTAGAAATTATAGACTCGACAACGCGGCGTTTTTTACATAGGGGCGGCTTTTGACTAGAGGTCAAGTTGCGGAAGAGAAGACTTGGATAGCCTTCAGGAATTTCCGATAGGTGGGGCTTGAGGAGTGCTTGTTGCTCAGGGACGGAGGGAATCTTACGATGATCCGCTATTGAGGACCTGCACGGATTCATGATCGAGAACAGTACATAATACTTAAACTTCTCACTGGTAGAACTGAACCATGCAACAGTGAACCGGCTCTGCCGAATATGCAGCCTAAATGGCGTTATGTTAACCTACTCCATTCTCATCGAATGAGGCAACCGGTGTACTAGCTGCTTGGCTACAATCAAGCGTTTTAACGGCATGGGGTATCACATTAGCTGCCAGCAAAAGTGAGGCGGAAGCAACAAGGCAAGCATTGGAACCCAATTATTCCCCGCAGCTTGCCAAGTCAAACAGATTCTCAAGTTAAATCGAATAACGCATTCCTAAGTAGTAAGATTCTTCATAGACGGCGTCTAAATGCGGAGAAAAGATAGTATATGCCGCCCTATAGACGTGCATTGCTAGAGGTGTGCCACGGTAGGGTCTGTATGGGCGGCAATTCTGCAAAACGTGGGCTACTGGCTGTATCTGAGTTGTCGATAAGCCAGGCTGGACCGGTCTGAAGTAGTTCGATCATTTGACCTCTTAATCGTATGCGTTGTCTTGAGCGGGGTTGTGGATAAGCTGGACAAGGCTGTGGCTGATTGAGATTGTGCCGGGGAGAGGGCATATATAAATACACTGCTGGTCGCTCTGACATCTAGAGCCTTATTCTTCATCTTTTTTTTCCAAGATTCATCATATAGCCTACCGCTGGTATAGTTCATTTATCACTTAGTTTCAACTAGCTTGCCTATAAATATTTTCAAGAAGTGCCGCCACCAGCAGGTCCGATCCAGTAAGTTTTCAAGTCCCTTGATACATTCTTAAAAACTGAGTATATCTAGACATGACAGCTATCCAAAAGACCGATAGTCACAAGACAATGCGAACTGTCGAAGCCAGTCCTGGCACTCGCGACCAAGCTAGCCCAGACCATTGGTACTGTTGCCAGTGTAACACAGAGAATGACTCTCGCAATACGGATGGGACCTGTACCGAGTGTAGTCATGGGATCTGTGCTACGTGTACGCTGGATTAAGGCTTTTAAAGGCTCCGGCCTGGTATGAGGTGCTCGAGGGCGGAAGTTTTGCCGGCTAAGAGTGTCAATGAGTAGTCTATTCTCATAAATATTTATTAACTCTATGGAAGGCGCTCGATATGAAGCGTGGGCTTGTTCGTCGGTCTTGCTATGTGCAAAAGTCCATAGTCATACTGTTTTCTTCTATTCATGAAGTACTAGCAAAAGCACTTCCTCAATATCCCGCTATCGCCAGTGTTGCCGTGACCGTAGGGTATCAGGTAGCCCAGGTGCAAACGATAAATACGGCAATGAACTTACTCCAGACCTAGCAACTTATAAAATGCTTCAGATGTCGGCTTCCGGCCAAGAAACTGGACGAGCGTCTCCATCTCATCTTGGCTGCCCCCTTTCTCGAGCACCATATGCCTGTAGCGCCTCCCAGCCTTGTCATCTAGAGGGTCCTTTTTGAAGACAGTATCAAACATGTCCATAGCTAGAACTTTAGACCAGATATAGCTGTACATCCCTGCATCGTTTCCAGCAAATAGGTGTCTGTAGGTTGCATAGCCGTGTCTATAGCTCATTCATTAGTTTACTGCAACCTACGAAGGGCACGGGTTACTTACTCATCGCCAACGCTCGTGATTCCACCGAGCTTATCACACTCTCTATATATCTTGGTCACGTCAATTTCTTCGCCTGACGGGGCTCCAGAATGCACAGCCATATCAAAGAGTGTCATCCTTAGCTGCGGCATGAGTTTCACGGCGGAAAGAACAACTCCAGTGCGCAACAGCCAGGCAATCACATCATCCGGCAACGTCTCCCCTGTTTGATAGTGCTCTGACAACTGTTTGAGAGCGCTAGAATCCCAACACCAATTCTCCAGCATCTGGGACGGAGCCTCCGAAAAGTCCATGGCCGTTTCCGCGCCATGGAAGCGCGAGTATTTGCATCGGCCCGAAAGGTCATGTATGCCGTGTCCGAGCTCGTGGAATAGCAACACCACATCGGAATGCTGTAGCAAGGACGGCTTCCCCGAAGCTGGTTTAGTGAAGTTGGTTAACAACACTGTCGATGGATAATGCCGCTGTCCATCTGCGCGCTCGAATCCTAGATGTAAAGGGCGGCACTGGGCGCCACCGCACTTTCCGGGTCGTGGGTGTAGGTCGAGATATAGATATCCTGCGAACTCCCCTCCCTCTTGCTCGTCGTTCCAGACACTGTAAAGCATTACGTCTGGGTGCCAGATAAGACCCTGCTCTGTCATATTTGCGGCTGAGTTCGTTTCATTCTTGGTTAGCTCAATGAACTCGAAGCCGAGAAGTTTTCCGAACAAGGTCAGCATCTTGGAGACCGTCTCATAAAGGGTGAAGTATTCGGCGATTTGGGCCTGGTCTACCGAGTGGTTCTGTTCCTCGTAAAGACGAGTGTAATAGGGAATGTCAGACCAGAGTATATATGAGAGAGGTAAATGTTCAGCTATGTAGAATCAGACTACAAACAGAATATATCAACAGATCTTTGCAACTTGATTCAGCCCTCCATGGGGATGAACATTAATACACTAGGTGAGCTGACTGTGTCTTACAGGGTGTGTTTTAGCCAATACACCCTGGCTGCTACTTTTCTACATAATAGGTCAGCTATGCAAGGCTAACTTTTTGCGGTTACAACTTTCTCAACTTGCGACACGTTACACCGCGACATTAGATGACCACACGCGAGCAATGCGAGAGGATGGGCAGGGGGAACTATGAGCAAAAATAGCCAAGCTCTCAATTTCTCATTCCATATAACAAATTATAACCAAAGCACCTGGGAGAAACCCGTTAAAGCCCTGCTGAGCGCATCCATATAATCCAACCTCTGATGCCATCCAACCGTTCCATCATCGTAACTGCAAGCTGGTAGCGCTTTCGGTAGCAGTGGTCCTGTGCATGGTATTCACAGTGTCCTGTACGCCTTTAAAGCGGAAGGAAGTTTGGCTATTATTGGATCGAACAGCTGCTCTGTCGGTGTCCACTTCTTGATGGGTAGCCAGATTTGGACGTCTTCAGAGATCTGTAGATGCTTCTTGTAAGTAACACGGTATGGGCTGGTGAGAGCGTGGTGGGTAGTTGAGCACAGTATTACTCGTACTTACGCTTGATAGTGATGAAGTGTGTGCCGACAAGATAGGCTCAAATGCGCTCTGGATATCATAGTGGTGCGGGGTTGTTGTCGTAATATCATGAATTCTGAGAAGCTCGGTCAAACTATCATTGAGAACATCGAGAAACTATAGACATGTATTAGGAACTATCCATAAGACCTGGCGCTAGGGTTTAACTACCGTTTTTGCCTCCTCTAGTATCCGGTCGGCATCAGCACCTGAAACTGCTTGGGGGGCATTATTTTGCTAGAGACACCAGGATGTTAACAAGACAACTAGGGAATTTGGATTCCAGATCCGCAGGGAGCTCAAATACTAACATCGGGGTCGACGCCTTCCTTGAACTTCGCAATACTAGCTCCAAAGGCATACTTCAGCTGAAAAAGACCTATAGAAGCTCTCTATAATACGAAACATTGGTTAGTTTGGGATTGTCATGAAAAGCTAGAATGGAATGCGCAAAACTCCCACTTACATAACCCTCCGAAAGCCCAGTTTCATCATTAATCATCGAGAGCTGATTGTTATACTCGGTAGTTGCGGTCGCCAACTTTTGGAACTCGGCGACTCCTTCATCGCCGGTAATAGCAGTGGTTCCTGCAGCGAAAATTGTAACCGCTAGGGTAAGGATGGTTGAGACACGCATGATGAGAACGGGGGATGGTTACGAGATGATGGCAGAACTGTAGATGCAGAAGTTTCAAGGAAAGTGAAGACAATAGGGTCTTATATCCGTAATTTTCAGCCTAGATCATGAAAGAAAGGTGTTTAAGGATGAATGTCTGCTACTTCTGTCAATTGGTCCAGTAAACAAACGGTTTCTAAACCCGAGACATCAGCTTCGTTCTAATCAATAGTGTTCATAAGTGGCGTACATCGTCGGATCACTGGGGTAATACAAAAGCTGGAGTAATCTCTTAATGTAAGACAAAGCCTTTTGTATATGTAGACCAAGACTCCTTCACTACTGTATTGCGATTCTGGATGGCACAGTCCAAGGTGGTGATTGAGCAAGAGCTATAACAGTAGACCCCTAATCTTCATGACAAAGGCTTAATCCACATTCATTCATACATACTCTGATCCTGCGGCTAGGATATTAGCTATACTAGAAAGGCTATGTTGACAGGCGGGCTAGGATGAGCTATCGGGACTCTCTTCGTCATGTAATCATGGCTAGAGTTGTCAGGTATAATTGGTGGTATTTTATAGAACGGTGAAACCTATTATCTAGCATAATTCAAATGTCTTAGGGCAGGTGTCGTCTGAAGGGAGGCCTGTAGAGAGCTATTGGGCTACGAAATTGGGTATTGTCCGTGCTGGTGTGCCATGCCCTCTCAACTTGCCACACGTTACACTGCGACATTCGATGGCTACAGGTGAGCAGGGTGAGCGACGGGTGAAATTAGTGTCAAGAGCTAAATCCTCACTTTCACATTCCTTGGTCGATGGACTACCCTCAAGAGGGCCTCTTAGCTTTGCGTTGCGAGGATAGATGACTTCGGGAGCTCTGATGATATGCTCGCGCTACGTAGAGATGGGAACAATGGAATATTAGTCTTTTAAAAGATCTAGTATAGACTCGTGCTCGAGGGAAAACATGGCACAAAATGAGGTCAGGCTCAGTGACGTACAAAAGCGAGCAATATCTGTGAGGAGTTCCAGTATTCGTACAGCGGTGTACGAATACTGGAACTCGTCTGTGAGAAGCTCGAACGCCGTTAAGACTTGAGGCAGGTTGAGCAGGGGCAGAACTCAGGGGGCTTACCATCCTCCCTCTAGCACGGTTGCAACGACCCGCTATAGTACTGCCAGATCTTAACAGGATCGGTCATCAAAACCGAGCATCATTCCACCGAATTGGGTGCGGTGAGGTCGTCACAATTATAACGCGGAAGTGGGGGCGCGAGGCTTACAACGCTTGGCAGGCAGATTTTAGACGTGGTAAGTGGGTCAGCTAGAAGGCTTAGCAGGCAGATTTTGGATGTGGCAGGTGGAAGCTAGTGGGCGCCAGTGCCGATGTGGTGTAATTTACTCCAGATGTGTACATACAACCTTCAACATCCCAAGTTTTGCTAGAATGTAAAGTTAGAAAGTATTCGGTTAATATGCGGAGGAAAGGTATAATGAAGAATCAACATTGTATTCTTGTTTTTCGATCGCATTTTTTATTGTGCTTCCGTTCTTCTTGAGTATCCTTGGCGTACACGGGAGAAGGAGAAACCTCGATTACGATTTCCTTCTAGAAATTTCCCAAACAATAGCTTGAAATCCCTGTTGCTAATAAGCCTGCCAATTTTAATCTGCATCAAATACAGCGAAAATCCCCATGGCAGTAAACCGATTCTGAGCCGAAGAGTTGCCAGGGCTGTAAGGCGGTGCAACTATTGCTCCAGTCTTATTTTAAGAACACGGCACACTAAGTACATAAGCTCGAGGATCGCCATTACTAGCGCCGTATAGCTTCCGATTCGCCGCATTCATAGGCATTTTGAGGTCATTGCAGGGGTCTTTGGCTGCGATGGCATCAGTGGCGGGGAGGCTGAGGGCGAGGAGGGGGGAACAATAATCTTAAATGATGGGATGAGTGAAGATCTGGTAGGTTGGTTACGGGACTGAGGAGGTAAGCATTGGAAATCCCGCTCTAGGTCTTGCAGTGACAATTCTATAAAGACTCCCAAGGACCCGTGGAAACAAAAAACCTTTTATAGAATCCACCAATCTACTAGGTCTTCACTCATCCCGTTCTTTAAGATGATTGTCCCTTCCTTCCTCACCCTTGGCTTCCTTGCCACTGCCGCCGTCGCGGCCGCAGATCCTCGAACTTGCGATCGCAACGATGCCAAACTCCCCCTCCTCGAGGCCAAAAACTTCAAGCTCACCTACTCCGCCAACACCCACGCCGCCAAGCTCTCCAAGCACCTCAAGACCGTATCCATGACCCAGGTCCTCACAAACGCAAACCGAAAACTCGTCAAGAAAGCCCCACTGACTGGTAGCGGCAAGCCTGTGGAGAGCTGGGGCTGGAACGACGGCGACGACGATACCAAGAAATACTATCCCCAGGGAATCAGCAGTTCCGGTGACGCTCTCGGGAATGGGAAATGGGAAGGCCACTCCGTCTGGGCCGTGAGCTGGTACCAGAAGGTGGTCGCGGAGGACGAGAAGAAGAAGGCACGGATCAGCTTTATAGACCGCGCTACGCATAAGTATCGCCATGTGTTGCTCGTAGAGCCCACTGCGGATGATAATTTCAAGGAGGTCTCGGTGCACGCGGGAGGAATTATGTGGTACGGCGATGCGCTGTATGTTGTGGATACGGATAATGGGCTCCGTGTGTTCAATGTGAGCAGTATATTTGCTGTTGGCGCTGGGGACAGAGTGGGGAAGGACCCGAAGACGGGGAAATACTCGGCCAACAATTACGCATACGTGCTGCCTCAGATGTGGTAAGTTATTGACTCCTCCCTATATCCCCCAATTCGTCGGCCCAAATTCTGATTCTGACTCCCCAACAGGAAATTCGACTGGAAATCCGAACAGCCAAAGTCCGCCTTCCGCCACTCCTGGGTCTCCCTCGACCGCAGCACCACCCCTGACAGTCTCATTATCGGCGAATTCCAAGAAACCGACGTCAAGACGCCCATCCGCGTTGTCCGCTACCCCCTCGACTACACGACCCGCAAGCTCGCCACGACCGCCAACGTTGCCACGGCGACTTGGGCATCGTGCGTCAACATCCTCAAGATGCAGGGCGGGATGTCGAGGAACGGGAAGTTTTATTTCGCGCGCACTGCGTCGGGTGCGGCGGATTTGTGGACTTGGATTCCGGGCAAGGCGGCGAAGTTGGTCAGGGGCTGGTTTCCTTCCGGGGCGGAGGATCTCAGTTACCATGAGGCGAAGGGGGAGTGGTATACCTTGACGGAGCATGCGAAGGATAGGAGGATTGTGGCGTATAAGGGGATGACGAAATAGATGGGATGACCTCTGAGATTTCGTTTTTATAGGTCGATGGCAGTGATTGGGGCTCTCGGTGCGTCTGTTCTAGCAGTGGACGATTGACACGGTTCTCCTTGTGGTAATATTCACCCTTTACAAAATTTGCAGATACCATTTAGGTACAGCTTGCAAATTAGTATTTTGTATTTCAATCATTGTATTTTAGATATATATAAAAAGTACATTACATTATAAATCCAAGTCTACAAATCCGCAGCACCCCACGCAGTGCGCGCGAAATAAAACCTCCCGTTCCTCCATACTATTAGTTGGTACCCTAGCAAACGATTAACACCCCCGTATCTAGACCGATGGCGCTGAAGCATTGCCCAGGTAACTTTCAGGGAGCTGACTGGGAGGCTTGGCTGTTGTCGGTTGAGGGTGCGCATGTGGTCGTGGTGGAAACGCGATTCCAGGTGAGTTACATACAGCGAGATGATTCGGTTCTCTCTAGCTAACTATATGAAAGGCACTGTGGGCAGTGATATTACTAGCCCAGCTTCCCCTAAATATCAAAATAATCGAAAAGGGTGATAAATTTCCAAGATACCGGAATCCAGAAGATATATATATATAACATCTGTTCGGCCTAACCAAACCACGGATACAACATTTAATATTAAGTAATGAGAATATAATAGTGTATTCTAAATGTAATTTCCTACTATCTCAGTCATAGGTAGCTAGAATAAAGAAGGTTCCCCTTCGGAAAGGTACCTATATATAAGTAGGGAGGTTGAGTAGTAAATTTCCCCACAGAAAATATCATCACGTGCGGACGCGTCAAATCGACCATCCGCCTCGCGTCACCACCAACAAGCCTTCAACAACCTCAATGCACGACATCGTCCCACCCTAGCCATCAACACAAGCTTAATCACCAGAAACCTCGAATATTCATATTTCACCATGCCACCCGACCGTTCCGCCTCAAAAACCAAACCATTCAAGCCCCAACGCCCTTCCACTGGCAGCTCCTCCAAACGCGCCAAACCCACCCCCGCCCCCTCCTCCTCTCGCACCACCACAACGACAAGCACCGAAACCCCCTCCTCACGTCACAACCCCTATGAGGACGACGGGGATGCCACCGCGCCCGATGCTCCTACCGAAACCATACCCCCGGCACTTCTGACGACGCTTTTGACGGAGTTCTTCGCGGATGATCGCACAAGGATTAGTAGGGGCGCGGATAAGGCAGTGGGGAAGTATATGGAGACTTTTGTGAGGGAGGCAATTGCGAGGGCTGCATTTGAGCGGGGAGGGGATGGGAGGGGGGATGGGTTTTTGGAGGTATGTTGTTTTCTAGGATTGTTGTGGGGTGAGGATGAGGGGCTAATGTGGCTTTCACAGGTTGAGGATTTGGAGAAGTTAGCACCGCAGTTGGTGCTTGATTTTTGAAGGGGCGGGATGTTTGAGTGTTGTGATGGGATATTTATTACGAGGGGCTCCTAGGGGGTTGGTCTACAGCAACGTCTCTGGCTGCACACGGCTTTGGGAACTATAGGATCCGTCGATATTGGCGAAGTTCAGTACAGAACTATCAGCACAGGCGTCTCCTTGTGCTAAGAATCCGGCGACGCTAAGTGCTTATGAAATGAGCAGCCTTATGAAGACAACGTCGGAGGAAGAGACCCTGGATTCGACGGCAAAGACAAGCTACAGTGCGGGAGATACGGGAAAGGCCGAACGAATCCGGTCACAAGCGCCATGGCTGAATATCCTAGACTCTACAGGGGATATCATGAAGCAAAAGATTACGTCCAAGTATCTCTCCCCAGCTGGACTGAACAAATGGTCGCGCCCTCCAAAAACCATATGTCAAATCACGTGATCGTGGGTTTTGAACGTCAAAATCTGCACTTGTTTCGTTCTGTCACTTTCGGCTATGCAGAAACGATAAGGTTATTCAATCTCAATTAAGATGCAAATTAAAAACTACCGTTCTCGTCAATTACAATGGTGGGTGCGTTGGGTTCCCTTGGCTGGTGGCTTCGTCTGATGCCGGCCAGGCCTGAGCGGTTCCATGAAACTCGCTTAACCTCAGAGCAGCATTCCGCGACCACGACAAAACCCTTGTGTGCTTCAGATTTGACCCCGAACCCCGGCAACATCTGGGCGGGCACTTCAACATCCGGGCGGCCTGTGCTATTCAAGAAGGCATATGGGAGACTCGTACGTTAGTTACGAATAATTTGAAGCATACGTACTTTATTCGTGTTCTGATCCAGATGTGTGATAATTGTTTAATGCTTCGTTCAGTCTTCGTTTAGTCTTTGTTTAGTCTTCGCCGCGACGACGTAGGCTGGTGCGTACGTCGTTGACTTTGGAGGCTGAAGTGACACAACCCCGTTGACAGGAATAACCTGGCTGCCGTGGTCGAGGCCAAGGCGCACGGCGCTACCTTCCCGTGGGCCAATGCAACCCCCCCCTTGGAACCCCTTCGGCGAGGTTGATGGGACGTCAATACATCTTGGCCACTGGGATTCCCATCTCCGATGGCCTTCACGAAACAGTTTCAATACCATACTAGGTCCCTAAGCCACGCCAGCTTTTTCTCTTCTCCCGTCCCACCACTACCTCCCCCCTGAGGCCCTCAAACGCAGGGCCAGAGGTCCCAGACACCCAAGCAATTTCCTGTCTTTCCTTATTTATGCTTTGCTCTTCCCTCTTGTTTCCAAACTTCCCTTTCTTCCTTATCCTGCTTCTGTCTGCTGTTGTTGTCTTCGCTTTCTATTGTCCATTTTCATCTTTCATTCTTCACTTCTACTTGATTAATAGTCCTGCCGGTCAGTTCAAACATAAAGCGCTAGTCGCCTTCAGAAAATCCACATTCGTTCAATTCAACTCTCATCATCTTCACAAACTCCGATCGATTCTTACTCAAAACCGACTTCATCATGCAATTCTCAAAGATCACCCTCGCCGCTGCGGCGCTCTACTCCTCTACTGCCTTCGCCCAAGAGGTCAAGGTGCATGTGGTTTGGGTTTCCGGCACGACCAACACTCTCACCTTCTCCCCGAACAACCTCGTCGCTGAGGTCGGCGACATGGTCCAGTTCCAATTCGGCGTTGGAAACCACACCGTCACCCAGTCCACCTTCGATGCGCCATGTCTACCAATGGGAGGCGCTGGCACAAACACCACTGCTATCAGCACTGGATTTATTCCCGTGGCAGCTGATGCGACCACCGCTCCGCTATACACGATTCCCATCCTCGACAAGACTCCCATCTGGCTATACTGCGCGCAGGGCAAGCATTGCCAGAACGGCATGGTGATGGTCATTAACGAGAAGTAAGTTCATAATGCCGTTAACTTCACAAAAATATAATCTAACCTCCCTTCAGCACCGCAAAGAACGCATCCCGCTCCCTCGACGCCTACATTGCTGGCTCTGCCGCTGCACCCGTCACCGTGGCACCAAGTGGAAACACCAACACTGGAACCGGCACCGAAACAAACGCCGGCTCTGGAAACGGATCGGACACCACCTCCGGCACTGACACTACCACTGGCACCGACACCACCGGCTCTGATTCCACTACTGGAAGCGACACCAGCGCGGGATCAGTTGGTGCTGGATCGGGCGTCAGCAACTCCACCACCATTCCAGGCGGCGGTGCCGGCACTCTTAACGCACCATACTTGGCTGGTCTCCTCGCTCTCGGTGCTGCCATGTTACTGTAAAGTAGCGGGTCTGTGATGGGGGTTTTGGTGTGAGAAAGCAACTGTATGACAATTAGAGAGGGGGAATGGGAAAGGCCATCGGAAGAGGCGTGCAATAATTTTGAGTCTTTTTTCTACACTCGTATACCGCGGCTATCGCGATGGAGTATTTGATTTCTTTGAGTTTGAAGAATTGAATGTGGACATTCTATATTTTTATTTTAAAAGTTTTAAAATAAATCATCTGTGAATCGAAAACTCTACTAAACTCTCAACGTAGTTACAATCCCCCGACAATTTACGATAAAATGACTATAAATACAATATATGCGTACTCCCTTAATTACCATCCCAAACCGCATATTTCTGGGCAAATTCCATGCCGGTTTTATAGTTTGGGTTAAATCATGCTGAATAGGCACATTGATGGATCACGTGACACATCCGACAGATGCGACAAAATGAGGTCAGTTGTGCTGACACAATCATTGAGATGTGATCTAGAATTGAGATATACAACATCAAACCAACATCTTGTCACCTTTAACCTCTTATCACCATTTGCACAGAGGAGGAGCACTATATAATTTGATACCGACCTGGCCAGAAGAGAGGGCTAAACACGTTGTCACGTGTAGTCGACGTCACACGCGACTGTGAACAATCACCCTTCTCCATCTCATTGTTAGAAGTCATCACCCGCAGTGATGGCGAACCCAATGGGAAATGGGCACCCAGCCCCGGGTACTGGGCACGCGGCTCCGGGTATTGTGAGAGATCCGACGACGATTAGGGGTCCTGATATTCCGCATGTTTTGCCGCACGAGAAGGTGTTTCCAATTCAGATTGGGAGCAAGCTGTTTAGGCTGAGCGGGGCGAGTATCAGTTCTGATGGTATGTAATTTATTTCTGTCTGTCCTATGAAGTTATGGCTCGTTTTTGGTATTGGGGAGTGCAAGAAATGATGGAGATGGATGTCTTGACGCGTCAAAGATGACTTTGCTCTCTGTGGAATTGGCGATTATATTCATTTGAATATCGAGCCATTGAGCTACAAGACTCCTTTTCTTTGACATGCAAATATTTTGTCCACAAGCTATTCTCTGTTATCTCCCCGAATACATTTTCTTCACCCAAGCTCCACGCGTTTAGAACACCAGCTGAGAAACCTAGAGCACCCTCATATTTCTCTGAGTACTTTAAGTGCCAGCTAGTCCAAGCCGAGACCCGCAGGGCAAACGGCGAACCAGATCAGGGAATCAAGACGCTATACATCGATCGAGATCCCACGATATTCTCCGACATATCGCGGCATCTACAGGGCTACCATATCCAGCCTCGAGATGGATCTCACTTCGTCAAGCTATTCGCCGACGCCCAATTCTACCAACGTAAGTGAACAATGCCGCTCAAATCCTCAGCTTATATTAACCCCAAGCCAGTACCAAGGCTAGTAAGCCAGCTCTTCGAAGACAACATCTACATCTCCATCGGCGGGCGCGAATTCCGCGTCCAAAAAGACCTCTTCACCGCCCCCGGCGACACCCCCAACTACTTCACCCTCGGCTTCGCCGTCATGTTCTCCTCGACCGACGCCGTCTTCCCCGGCCTCGACCGCGCCGGGCTCCTCCGCCCCCCCTCCATTGTCCCCCCCGCCGTCCCCAGCCGCTCCGGCGAAGTCTTCGCCGAGCTAATCCACATGCTCAAAGGCTACCCCTTGCACATCCGCAACGAAGCCCACCGCGCCGAGCTGCTGCGCGACTGCCGCTACTTCCTCTTCAAGGGGCTGGAGCAGAAACTCATCCCGCACGCCATCTCGCATAACTTCCTGCGCGGCAAGGACGAGATCACAGTGCGGTTGGAGGATATCCGCCAGCCGGGTCTGAGTATCACTTTTGATGCGCCGTTCCAGAATCTTCCCTCCGCTCCTAGTATGTCGGGCTGGGTCAACTACATGCGCCCCTTTGTGGATAGCACGCCGCGGGAGCTTGTCATCGAGATTAGCGGGGAGTGCACGCGTCTGGATGTTGATGCTATGCGCGCCGAGTTCTCGGGCGATGCGAAGAAGAAGATTTACCGCCTTGTTGAGGTGCTGGCGAGTAAAATCAATGTTCCAAATGCAAGACCGATGGGGCTGCTGATGGGGAGTGGAGCGGGGAGTCAGCCGGAGAGCCCGGCGAGTGGGACGCTGGGGGAGGGGAGTGTGAAGGTTGTGTTGGAGGGGAGTAGTTCGGTTGTTTTGGATGGGAGGGTGTGGAAGGAGGGGGGAGGGGAGGAGGAGGATGGACTGGATATGGAGGAGGATGGGGGGTTGGGGGCTGTGGGCGCGCCGCCGAGGAAGAGGAGGAGGGTGGAAGGGGGAGAGGGGGGCGAGGTTTGGACTGTTAGGACGGGGCAATGGAGAGTGAGGGTGCAGGCGGCTACGAATGATAAGAGCGCGGTGGAGTGCGTGTTGATTGCGGTGAAGATTGATGCCTTTACGGCGGAGCTTGCGAGGAATCAGGAGAGGGGGTTCCTGAGTGGGTAGGCTGTTGGGTTATAGTCATTGAGAGTCACAGGGGATTTTAGGGATCTTCTTGTACTGAATATCATTTCGTTGTATTTTGTTTTCCTTAAGACGTTGGAAGTATCCGTGAGTGGAATATTACTTTTAAAAACACTGCTCGTATCTATACTATATCGCCATACACTATTCCCTGGTTGAATCCGGCGATCCGTCAATCCGAGAGATGTTGAAAACAACGAAGTCATAATGTGGAAGTTAAATGCAACCCAAGCCCACTTAAATACAACTGTCTACCAACCAAGGACCTGCAGTAGCATTGTGTATACTACTCGTGACACAGAGGAGTTGCATAACACAAGCGTCAACGCTGCAAGGGGGTTCATGATAGATGCCACGATACATATGCACAGCGTTTAAGTAAACCTCTCTATTTCATAATCAAGTCCCATAATCTATCGTCGCATGTGCGCGCAAAACAGCCAACGAAGAGAAATAAGAAAAATCCAGTGGGGTTGTTTGATCGTTATCAAAAGTCAAGAGAAATACATCAGGAAAAAATTGCGTAGGCTATAAAGTACAGCAGTATCAAGGTCTACCCTTAACAACCGCAAGCTGCTCCAGAACCATGGCAATGGATGTCTGCAACAACTTATCCACCCGGCTCCCAACAACAACGTCCACCACGGTACACCATTATCAGAACCCCGTCACACTCCATTTTTGTCCACTACTACCCATAACTGGACGAGTAATCTATTTGAAGGCCTTTCCGAAAAGGATCAGCTGCATTTGATCGTAGATGGACAGGACACCGGCACCGGCAACACCACGAAGGATGTTGGCACCAGCACCCTTGAAGAGAGACTTGATACCCTCCTTGGCGATGATCTGGCGACCAGCATCGAAGGATCCCTTGTACTTGACGGCCTCACCAGAGGTCATCATCATGCGACGACGGATAGTGTCCAGAGGGTAAGAAGCGATACCAGCACCAGTGGTGACGGACCATCCGAGAGCGAAAGAAGCAAGGAAGTTACCCTCGAGAGGGCCGACAAGGAGAACGGGCTTGATGGAATCGTACATTCCGAAGTAAAGACCACGGTAGACGACGATACCGAAGACGGAGGGAGCGAAACCACGGTAAAGACCGGCAATACCATCGGAAGCGAGGGTCTTCTTGTAGACATCGACTAAGCCGTTGAACTGGCGGGCACCACCGCTCTTGGCGTTCTTGTTGTCGTTGGCAAGACGGGTACGGGCGTAATCAAGGGAGTAGACGAAGAGGAGGGAAGTGGCACCAGCAGCCTATATCAGTCAGTTAAAAGTCTTACGATCCGGATCTGAACAAAACTTACACCACCGGACGCGAGGTTACCGGCCATCCACTTGGCGTATCCATCACGCTCCTTCTTGAAGGCGAACATGGCCTTGTAGGTGTCGCGGAAAGCGAAGTTAAGGGCTTGGGTAGGGAAGTAACGGATGACGTTGGCGGTGTTTCCTCTCCAGAGGGATGCGACACCCTCCTGGTTGATGGTACGCTTGAAGCACTCGGTGATACCATCGTACTTGCGGTCGAGACGACCAGACTTCAACATCTCATCCTAATGTGTATATTAGCAATTGGTTCATTGCAAGTATCCCAAAAACGGCCCCAGAAACGCACGTGCTAAAACATCGCTGACGCGTTTGAGCGACCTATATCACCCGGATAGATGACGAGCTAGGCGCGATGTTTACAGCACTGCAGATTGGAGTGTTTCAGAATATAAGGGTTTTGCAACATACCTGGTTCTGGATCAGGAGCTTGACACGCTCAATGGGAGCAGCGGCGGTCTTGGAGACGGCGGCGGAGACACCACCCACTGGGAACAATTGTCAGTATGGATCGTCGTAGGTAAGAGCCTTCAAGGCGAGAAAAATTCGATCCGTTGCCGATGGCAAGAAGTTCATCGAATTTATCGCTGGAAGGTGTCTGATGAGGTTTACATACTCAAGAAATCGACAACGAAGCCCTATTGAAACAATTGAGTTAGTTACTGGACCAAAGGAGCGAACGTGAAAATTTCAATCGACCACAACACCATCTCATGCAGCTTCGCGCCATCCAATTGAAGCATCCAGTCATCTAGAAAATGGCAGTATGATGCCCATTGAGATCTGTAGATGCCCCATGATGGCGTTGGAAGCGATTGCTGATGAGACGTGGTGGATGTCGATGCTGCTGACTGAGATGATCGGACGGACGGGGAGAGAAAAACTTACGGGCATGCCCATGAAGGACTTCTTTTCTTCGACGGCACCCATTTTTGCGGTTTATCAAAGAATAAACTTGATAATTGGCAGAAGAAGGACTGAGGGGAGATGTGTTCTACGAGAATGAAGAAACTGGTGATGTAGAGAACGGCAATAGGATGGAAGTATTTAAAAGAAGGGGAGGAAGACAGAATTTTGAGTAGGCGAGCCGATGAGGAGCGTGCTAGCGACACGCGCTAAGAAAATTGTGTCGGGGCGATTCGGGACATGATCTTTTGCCGCAACGGAACAAATATTAGCATATTAGCATGGGGGTGGGAGCGAGTTAGGGCGAAGGTTGGGGCGATTAGGGCCAGTTGGGGCCATCTGGGGCCACAGGGAACCCATAAGATACCATTCTGAACCACTAATGTTACAGCAAAATGTCTCAATTTACAGCCCAAGTAAGTACCTATGAGAGTACCAACACTACCAAGGTCGATACGACAAAATTGGCCATACAAATCCAAATTGCAGCTGTCCATTTATAGTCTGATGTATGAAAAAAAAAAATTGCGGGTAAGCCGAGATATCCTATGCTATATATTTCAAGAGTACTGTTGTGTATAAAAAGTAACTATGCAAATGGACATTACAGAACCCCTATATATTTCAACAACAGTACTGCGTACAACGTATAAAAAGGCCGTTTTGATTTACGATTTTATTTCTTTTTTCCAGCCCGAGTCATTAGCAACGTGTTCCCTGCTCGCTCCAGGTTACTTATTACTGTACCAAGGTCACCAAGGAAAACCAGATCCGAGGTTGTATAGGGAGTCACGTGTAATGCGGCAATTAAGGAGCCGTCAAGCAAGGACTTTCCACACTATAGAACTGTACTATCGTAAGTCTCCGTACGGAGAAACGGATCCCAATGGATCCAACGGATACAAATTTCTCGAGTGTACTCCGTACATGGTATAACTCTAGTTTCTGGTCCATTTACTCCATTTTACTCCATAGTTGCTCCAGACCCCAATAAGGGGAAAATACTACCGCCAATCCCTCCCTATCTTGTTTCCGTCCCATAAATTCTCTGTTGGCGGTTATCGGCACGTGACCACTTATCAAAATGTCCAGATCCAGCTAGTGCTGCCGTACAACCATAGCAACCGCGAAATCCCGCTAGACCCCATTTGGTGTCTGTGTTTACTGCACGGTTGAAGACTCTAGGATTGCGCGTAACCGAGTCAACGATACACGATCATCGATATCACAGTCCACATAATCGGGGTCTTCGGTGTAATTGTCACAGTGCATACGTCCACAATCCTCACATTCACAGATCTTCGGATACCGATGGATCCAAACTACAAATTCCCGGCGTCGTCCGGGGCTCCGCTCAACCAGGTTTCTCCTGACAGAGTCAACCAGCAACGATACGACGTAGACACCTCAGCCAGAGTGCGCCTGTTCGACCAGGAGCAAGGCCACTCGAGGGATAGCTCCGTGCACGAGAAAGCAGCAAAATTCGATACTTTGGCTTTCCAAGGGAAGGCGCTGGAACGGAGAACAAACGATGCGGCGCTCAAGCGCGCAATGTTGGGACGGGAGGAGGCTGAATCAGAGATGCGCCGGTATAGAGACGAGGCACGATCGCTAAGGAAGGAGGTGCAGGAGGGCAAAGATAGGGAGAGGAAAGTGGGAGTAAGGCTAGAAAATGTCATGGTAAGTTTCAATGCCACCGAAGCTAAATATGATGCTGATTGTTTAGGAAAACTATGGTAGAGCGAAAGAGACTCACGGGCACACGCAAGCATTGTGGGAAAAGGAAATCAGGAGGGCACGAAAGGACACCTTCAAATCGCAATCTGTTATCGTCAAACTGCAAGAAGAGCTCAAAGCTCTGCGCACACAACTGAGGAAATCACAATCAGACGTGGACGATGAGAAAGAGCGCAGTAATAAGAGAGAACAAGAGGCGTTCGAGGCACGATATCAGCTTGTGGGGCTCCAGGAGGAGTTTGCTGGCATGGTGGAGAAAATGAAATTGGTGGAACAAGAACGCGATGCGCTGAGGACTATTGCAAAGAATGAGGAGATAGCGAGGATAGCCGCTGAGGGGCAACTGCCCTTGCCAAAGCTGAGCGAAAATGACGAGTTTGCGTCTCCAAGAAAGGCGACTGCACCTCTGCGGAGGGTGTCTGTCATGTCTTCTCTTGCAAGCGAAGACGAAATCGAGAACCTCAAGCGGGCTTTGGAGTGGGAACAGCATAGGGCTGACCGGGCCTTTGACCAAGTGGAGTATATGGAAGTGGAGTGCCGTTTCAACTGCTGCTCATGCAAAGTCTCCGAGAGGACGGGCGTTCCATTACCTGCCTTCTCTCCAAAGGCAATGCGAACAGCTAGGCCAGATACGACAAGGGAGGAACTTATCAAACCTGAGGAGGTAACACAAGACGAGGATCAACCCGAAGAGTCCGATGTAGGACGCGCAAATGAGGCGCTCCAACGCACATTATTTATCCCCGCAGAGGGAATTTTCCGCACTGTCTCACCTCCGCCACAAGAATCTCCCTGGATCTCCCCTCCGAAACAGTACCAGCCATCGAGAGGCGAGCCTCTGATCAACTTCTCCAACACCCCCAATCGCCCCTCATTCCACGCCAGAACCCCTTCATGCGAACCACCAAGCGCTGCACTCCTCCCAGAAGGTGCATCTCTCCTCTCCCTCCTCGATGCACCGCCCAGCCCCGCCGAGAGCGAAGCAACCATCATTCACCGTCAGAGCCCACAGCGCAGGAGTGAGGCACCAGAGAGCGTGCCATCTTACCGTCAACACGGAAGGACCGAGTCCTTGGACCCATCACACGCTGCTAGCCCAAGGTTCTCGCACAGCAGACAGCAATCCACGGACCGTATCGCACTAAACAAGAAGTTCCCATCGCACCTCAACAACGCCATAAACCCCGCCGTTGGATCATCGAGCCCAGCCCCAACCCCACCAACTCACATCCACGAAGAGCATTCCGAGCCAATCTTCCACACAATCTCAACCACAACTAGAGTCCCTCTAGCACTACCCTCCGATTCGGATTCCACACCAATTGAGCGCCCCTCTTCCACCCCCGTCGTCTCATCGTCTCTCGACCCAGCGCTCAGCCCCACGATGTCCAGAGAGGAGGCGCTGGCTATGATCCGCGAACGCAGAGGTCGCGCAAGGAGCATGCACCAAACACAAGTGAGCAAGCTGATGACTCCCAAGAAAGGCCGCGAGGTCTCCGCACCCGTGAGCTCCGGGATTGCGACCGCGCCCCGGAGCGCACGGAGTATGTCAAGAGGACGGATGAACAGGGCTTAAAGCGCAAGAACGAAGCGGGAATATGACTCAATACGGGATTACGAATACCATCGGCGTAGGTAGTGTGAATATCGAAAGTCTGGAATTTTTATTTCTGGACAAAACGGCGATGAACGGGATGAACCGGAACGCGGGGGAGACGGGGGTTTGGGGGCGAAAAAGGGAGCGATGGGCAAAGAGAGGATTTTGAATCGAGGAACCTGTTTGTTTGTTTCTATAAGCAGCGCCGCATAGCACTCGGTGTACGGTGTTATCAAAACGGTCATATGGTGTTTGGTGGTTGCTTGCTTTTTTGTCGTAGTTAAACCTTTTTTTATCATTTTTTGATCTTGAGCGCCGTTCTCGTGGAGAGAAGTCGCATAAGGGGGTGTTGTAGATACTAGATACTAGTTCGCCTTAATACTATGATGTTTGTTTGGTATTTTTTGGGTCATGGGGTTCTGAGTGTACGAAATGGGAGAGTTACTGGGACGGAGATAGAGAAACCGACGGATTAGTTCCATGTTATTGTGACACCGGAGGAATTAAACCTGGTTGGTATAAGCCGGACGTTGATTAAATTCCGAATTTATAAGAAATTCAGTCTGGACCACCATCTTGGTAATGATACTCCTAGTCATCGACGACGACGTCAGTGTATAGTTTAAATTTAAGAGGTATATCTATAGCTCTCCCCGACTTATCGATCTCTCTCATCAACCACCTTCAATCACAAGCACAAGCACAACCACAACCACACCCCGCATCAAAATACCCCACAATGGCGGACAACAAACCCACCCTCCACCACCTCAACGTCCGTTCCCCCACCACTCCTCCCCCCTACCAGCTAACCCCGCGATAGAACTCCCAATCCCACCGCATCATCTGGCTCCTCGAAG
>LMYD01003122.1:0-70610 GCA_001630595.1 Pseudogymnoascus sp. BL308 | reverse complement strand
GGTTGATTGGGGCTGTTTTGGGAATAAGGGGAGGGGAAAGGAAGGGGAATAATTGGGGAATTTTAATTGGAGAAATAACATTTTAATTGGGGGAATTTTTAATTGGATGTACCTTGTCTAATTGGGGGAAATACAGTAGATGGCGAATTTTCTGGTGTGCGATAATGGCAGTGACGCGTTCGGGGAGGAACTGTGTGTACTTATCTCTGTGGTTTATAGTGTTTTACTTCTCTTGCAATTTACTCGCGGCAAAGCGAAAAAGTCTTGTTTTTTTTTTCAATAAAATGGTACAACCCCACGACTCCCAATCTATATATCAGCCACGTACACCCTGCGCGTATCCATAAAGTACCCCCATAAGCAATCGGAGAGGTTACGCCATCCCCATCCCCATCCTCGCCCTTGGAGAAGGATCGAGGCGTAAGTTTTAGCAGGGGTCCCCCAAATTATAAAAAACCCGCGATTAATCTATAAACCCCTCCCGCCGAAATACCTCTTAAAGCCCTGAAACAGCCTATTAGGGTCTTTAGCGCCACCGCGTCCTAGAAATAGTGATTTTTTTTTCGCGACAGAACCTTGGCGATCGGCGATAAGATCAGCCTTGTCGGTTGCCCCCTTTTGCCTCCCCCCCCGTTATCGTTTTATCGCTGCTTTTACGGCTTTATAGGACTGCAACTGTTTTCGTCTGGAGCTGAAAATTGTGGTTGGTGGGAGGGGAGAGACAGATACTGGGCTGGTAAAGTACCACTTCGCACTTATATTCTGCAACGATATACAGATCAGAGGCGTACCTCGTATTACCATCATCCCCCTCGTATACAGACACTCCGATCGCCACTGCCCTTTCCCTCACGCAGTGCAGTACTGTGCAATCATCCTCAGTTTGACAACCTCCACCAGTTTGACAACCACAGCCAGCACCACCGCCGCCGTCGCCGCCACTCCCCCTCCCCATCCCTACCACAGTAACTACAGCACAAGTACTCCTCCAACTAACCCTTAGCAATCGTACGCACCACACGTACCCCCCTCCCTCCCCGTATCCACCTCTATCCTCCTACCCCCCTAACCCTACTACCCCCTCCCTTCCCCCAAACCTCTGACAGAAGCCAAGCTACGCAGTCAAGCGTCTCATCTTGCTCCCCCCACCGCGCCGCGTCGCTGCTCGTTTCACCATTCCTGTCTACTGCACTATAGCCGAAGTGGGCCCGCCGAGGCGGCTCAGGGTTGTGCAGATTGCTTGGTAGGTGGGTGTGTGTGGTGGTAAGTGCGTGGGGGCACGTGATGGTTGGGGGGGTGGGAGATGGGTTTGGGGGGATGGGGGGATAGGGGTTAGGGGAGGGTGGTGAAGATTGGCTTTGATATTGGCTTTGATATTGGCGGTCTGGTGAAAAGATAGCGGGGGGGGGTATGGGGGTAGATGAAGTGGTAGAAGTGGTAGAAGTGTTATTCCTATGTTTGCAAAGTAAGGAAGTTGAACTACACGTCTCTATACCGCGTCAATATCATACAAATACACAAGCACATTCAACAGATAGAACCACAAGGTAGTCGATATATATTTTCATAATACACCCCTTTTTCTACCACCACCACCACCACTTCCCCTTCAATAGTAATCCATATCTGACGTCTAAAAAAAAATACAAATAAAATAATTAAATGCATCATACACAAAAAAGCCAACGAAGAGAGGGGAAGACAATCTCCTCCTCTTCTCAGCCACCACCAGACACATGCCGCTCCTTCCAAAAACGCCAATCCCACAATATCAATAATTACTTCCCTCTTCCTCTTTCTTCCCCTTCCATCTAATAACAAACATCATAACTCTCATACCCCCACCCATCATGCCACTTCGTCAGATTATCCAGCACCGTATCCTCAATCTTGCGATGACTCTTCATAAACAGATTCTCATACGGATGCACAAACGTGCCAAAGTAGCTTCCCGGGCCGAGCCAATCCTCGTGCTTGCACTCCCGCCAAAAGTAGCCGGGCATATCGTTATCCTCAATTAGGAGGAGCTTGTCGTTCTTCTCCTTCTGCACCTTCGCCGCTGCTTCAGCTGCGGCCTTCGCCTCTGCTGCTTTGCGTGCCTTCTCTTCCTCGGCGGCTTTAGCGGCTGCGGCTTCAGAGGCGGTGGGGATGTGCGTCGATGTCGTCTTCGCGGCTGCGGCTGCAGCCGCGGCTTTAGCTTCCTTCTCCTTCTTCTCCTTGGCCTCCTTCTCTTCCTTCTCCTTCTTAGTCTTAGCCTCCTTGGCCTTCTTCTCCTCCTCCGTCTCGCGGGCCACCACCTCCGCCGCCCCCGACTCAATCTCCCCACGCTTAAACTGCTTAATCCCCTTCGCCTTCTTCGCGCGCATGCGCGCGTACTTGGCTTGGCGGTTCTCGCTGTGGTACACGCTCATGAAGGTGTCGACCTCGAAGCCCAGGTCGCGGAGGACCTGCGTCGTGCGCACCTCGGCCAACATGGCGTCGGCCATGGCGCCGAAGCACTCGCCGATTGCGGCTTTGGTGAGGATGTGCTGCAGGCCGATGTGGTCGGTGGCCCAGATCATGGATTGGATGTGGCCTTCGCCGTTGTGGCAGTTGTAGGACATGCCGACGAGCTGGGGGGTGGGGGTTAGCGGGGTGTAAAGTGTAAGGGGTAGGGGGGGATGAGCTTACCTTGATCTTGTCGGTCAAGCGGTTCAGGTACGAGTCGGTCCAGCACTGTGTGCTCCAGCGTGGCACGAATGGACCGCGGATACTGGCATTCATAAGAATATAGCGCTTGTATTTATTCCTCAGCAGCATTTTATCCCCCGCGCTCACCAACAGGCCCTTGGGCTCTGGAATCGGGCCATTCTGACCAATCCATCCCTCGCCCCCAAGAAAGCTATTGAGGACCTCATTGTGCGCGCCCAGGTCGAAGCAGGTATTCGGCCGCTTCTTGACAAAGATATTCTTCTTGTCGCGCTTGGGGATGATGTCGCGCAGGTCCTCTGGCGTGTCGGGCTCCGCGAAGATGATGCTCTGGTCCGCGTCAGTGTCGCCGTTGAGGATGAAGATAAAGTCCGCCGCGTCGTGCAGCGCGTGGTCTACAAAGAACTTGAGGTTGGCGCGCGCGAACGCAGACTCGTAGTAGGCGTAGGTGATGAGCGGGCGCTGGTCGTCGGGCGTCTTCTCGTTGTTGAGGGCCTTGAAAAAGGGGGTTTCGGGGACGGGGCACGAGGCCTCCTTGATCATGCCGAGCTTCTTGCAGGTCGCTTCTTCGGGGGTGAGAGGGGTTTCGACGACGGGAGCTTGCGTATTGCCCCCCGCGTGGATGGTGGTGCTGCCATTGAAGGTTTCCTGGTAAAGAGGTTAGCTTGGAGCGTTTGAGGACGTGAGGCAAGGGGGCGAGAGGGGGCGCCACTTACGGAATTAAGAGTGAAATAGAGACAAATGATGATGGCGAAGGTGCTGAGCCATATCGTCCGCGAGGTGCTGGCAAAAGCCATGGTCTCTCCTGAGGTTCAACTCGAATGCGGCGGCTGATGTTTTGTTCGAGGGCCGAATGTACGGCGGTAGGGACGATGGGTTGACTGATTCAGGAACGCATCGATTTGTAGCGACTGTGGTGTCGACTCGCAGCAAGGATTATTGTACAAGTACAGGCGCAAGGAAACAAAAAGGACGGCGGAATCTCTCTGAATCTGAATATTCGTCTAGAAGAGGCAATAGTCTCTCCGTGTACGGATAAGAAATTGGAGCCAAGAAATATGAAGGTACAGGCTGAACGGAGTAAGCGATTCCGCCTCCTGGTACTTTCTAGTAGCCTCGTACGGAAGCGGTTAAGATCACTATATACAATAAGCCACCTGAATACGCAATATAGAAAAGTAAGAGTGTAGAATAACACAGGATGGTATATAAGACTACATAAGAATATAAGGATATAACTCGGACTATTCAACAATCAATTGACTTATCGCCTGCCCAGGATCCCGCCATGACATTCGTGCCACCTATCATGCTACTCACGTGACCCTAGAAGGATTACGAGTATTCTAGCGTCGTCGTGGCCTTCGTACCGGTACTTGGATTTTACTGCGTTTGACTTAGAGTGCTGGGCGGTACCGTATATGATATTGTTAGATTTGGTGCAGAATTGCTTGGTACGCGGCCACTATGGTCTGTATCCTAAAGTACTGCTACTTTTCTGCCCCCTGGCGGCCTCTAACCTGTTGACATTTTTAGCCCTTTCTTCAACTCACTAACAGTTCAGTACCACTGACTGGTGCCAGGCTATTTTTGCGGGTTATCGTCCCTTAAAGCAGCGCCCATTATCATCGTTGACACTTGTACTTGTACGCCAGCGAGAAAAAGGAGCCGCGATGGATTGAGCTCAGTGGATAAGGCCTCCAGGGGTTCCAAGACACTACGTACTACTGTAGGATTCTTGGAGTTCACGAACAGTTGTCTACTCCGTACATCTTCAACCTCAGCTGCTGCGAAAACACAATACAGAGCCCCTTCAAACTCGCATTGAACGCTCCCGGCACAGCGCTGACTGCTGGCTCCGATACGGATGGGCGTCTGAGGCCCTACATTACTTGCGATTGGTATCGCGGGACAAACCATGGCGTTAACCACCACCACCAGCGGCTTCTTCGCCCTGAACCGCACAAAGTTCCTCCTCTTTGCAGGTCTAGTAGCAATGTAAGTTTTGCCCTCCTCCGCCCCTCCACTGAACATTTTCTGACTCTCTATCTGCAGATGGACGATCGCCGGCCTCTTCCCGCGTTATCAAGAGACGCTGCAAGAGCAGCTCGCCCGCACGCGCCAGAAACTCCCATCGATTAAGGTGGAATTCCACCCCGACAGCGACCCGCTCACAGCATACGACCCTACAAAGCTTGCGCTGCTGATTGAGGGGCGCGCGAAGCCGCATCTCGTGCCACAGATCCTGCATATGATATCCGTTGTGCCGCCAGAATGGCGGTTCCTCTTTATCGGCACCAACAAGAGCGTCGCTGCGCTAGGCCGCAGCTTCGCCATTCAGTATCAGCAGGCGGCCGGAAAGCTCGACCTCATGGTCGTGCCGAAACCGTGGGAGATCAAGAATAAGGAGCATGTGTGGCGCATGCTGACGGATAAGCACTTCTACACGGACTTGCTGCCCGGCGTGGAATGGATTATGAAATACGAGAGTGATAGCATTATGTGCTCCAACTCCAAAGACAGTCTAAACGACTGGCTCCGCTACGACTGGGCCGCCGCACCAAGGTTCGTACTATCTACTCCCCATGACACCCGTGGCACAACACTAACCCCCCCGCAGAAGCGAAACCGACACCTTCGCCGGCAACGGCGGACTCTCCGTCCGCCGCGTCGCAGCCATCAAGCGCGTGCTCGACTTCCAGAGCCGCGACTCCGACTCCGAACCCGAGGATGAGTGGTTCGGTAAGCGCATCTCTGCCATGCCCGACTTCAAGGTCGCGAGCGGTTTGGACGCCAAGCACTTCAGCGTCGAGGAGGTCTATCACGAGGCGCCGATGGGATACCACCTGCGCGAGGGCGAGGGGCACCTGCCCGCGGGCGTGTGGAAGAACAGCGACCAGCGCGCGAGGATCCTCAAGTACTGTCCTGAGATCTCGATTATCCTGCCCATGAAGCTTGAGCGGGAGCGGTGCGAGGGGGATAACCGCGAGGGCGCTATTGATCAGGCGGCATCGCTTGCGGCGGAGAAGGCGGAGGCGGAGAAGTCGAGGATTAAGATTGAGGAGAAGAAGAAGCAGGCGCAGGAGGAGGCGGAGAGGGTTCTGGAGGAGGAGAGGAAGAAGCAGGCGGCTGGGAAGGAGGCCGAGGAGGAGGCCGAGAGGATAAAGGAGGAGGAGAGGAAGAAGCAGGAGAACGAGCTGACGGCGAAGATTAATAAGGAGCAGGCTGATAAGGCGGAGGCGGAGGCGAAGTTGAAGGCGGAGGAGGATAAGAAGAAGCCGCCGGCGTGAGCGTTGGGGTGGTGAATATTTTATATATGGGCGTTCGGAGCGGCAGTGATTTGCCTGAAAGGGGTTGCGTTGTATACCAGATGTAGGAATGAGGGGCTGTTATGCTGGCCGAGCCGGATGATCTGCTCGGCTGTATTGATGGATTTGAAAATAGCGAGGAGTACTTCGAGTCAAATATACCTATCCATTACGTCTTTACTTCTTAGAAGGGGTTTGATGTGATTACTGCCCGCTCATCGTCACAGCAATCTAGTTGTTTGCAGAGGACAGTGATAAGAGTCTTAGATATGTTGGAGACTCAAAGAAAAACACCCATCATATCCAATATAAATACATATGGGATTTCCGGAGACTCATGTTCGTACTACTTGACCCAAACAACCACGGCACTTCCTGTTCCTGAGAAGAAGGAATATAATATACCTGTATCGGTACCAGATGTCTTGCTTGGTGAGGAAAGATGACGAGAAATCGAAGAGTACACGGTGAGAAAACATACAGACAGCAGCGAGCTCGCAGTGATAAAGGGGTATCGACAATAAGACAGGGTCGACGGTGATAAAACCCAGCAAGACAATAATTCCTACTAAGCCAGCGTTCTGGAAACAATAAATGACCACCTTGTAGCACAAAGCTTTCCGGATTGTAGAATGACCGCCAAAGGCCTTGATCACCTTGTGCCGAACAGGTTGCGTTTGTTGATGACTTGGGCCTTATTGGGTTTAAGAGGCTTTATCGGTAGCTTTGATATCCTCAAGATTCCTAAATGTAAAACCGGGACTAGTCACGGGAGTTGGAAAAGGTCAGGATTAGGATGTGATTTTTGAGAACTTGAGAGTCAGATATACCCATGCGTTACCTCTTTACTTCCCAGGAACGGGGTTGATGTGATCACTCAAGTTGCTGATATCTCAATGTGGCTGTGGCAACAATATGAGAAACTCCCATACTTCAGGCGCAATTGGCTTCCTGCATTTTGCGTATTGAAGGTGTCGCTAATGTCCAAGTTGCTAATTAAAGAGGTATCATTTACAAAGGGTAAACGTACAGGAGGCTTCGAAAAGCCTTCTTTCTGAAAACGCCCCTTTAGAAAAGCCCCCCAAAGTCACATGGAGCTCCTATACGGCGGCGTCGTAAAAGAAGATATCCTGCTGAACTGTTTCATGGCAAAGAAGACTACGCAGCTGCTTCCCAATCGGACCGCGACGAAGACGACACTGCTGCTTCCCAATCGGACGACGATACTGACGACTACTCACGACGACCACGGGGAGTACGGTGAGAAGAATATGCCGACAGTAGGAGCGCTTCGATAGCAAGAGTGCTTCGACAACAAGACAGGGTCGGCGGTCGAAGAAAACCCGGCGAGAGAAGAATTCCTACCGAGCTTTAACTTCGTCCAGGCCCCTGAATGTAAAACCGACACCAGTCTCTTTGGTTCTCGAACAATTTTCGTATGAATAGGGATGAATCTATCGATATCATAACGGAAGTCCGGACTGGCCTGGAACTTTCGTCGACTTGTTCATAACTTGTGATAATTATGCCGACTCATTGCTAGCAAGTCATGTACAGTTTTCCCTATCCTTTTGAATATAATGAGAATATAGAGTCAAATACACCTATCCGTTACCTCTTCACTTCTTAGAAAAGGGTTTGATGTGATTGCTCTCCCGTCGAGTTGCTGCTCTCTCAATGCGGCCGTGGTAGCAACACAGAAAATCCCATGGTCGGGGGCGTCTGGAATATTGTATTCTACGTATTAAAGCGTCGTGAATGCCCAGGATGCTAATTAAGGACGTTTCGTCACAATCGCCCAGAGACCAGCTTTGTCACCTTTTCAACTAACTACCATGAAAATCTATCAGGCTATGTCGGATCAGAGATTTACCTTTCTCCTTCGCTCGGCTTACGACAGTGGAGCAAGCGGTGAGAAGAAGATACTGACACCAATAGAGCTTCGGCAACAGGACAGGGTCGACGGTGAGATGAAATCTGGCGCGAAAGCTTTCCTACTGGTAGATGGGGCGGGGTCATTCTGGAGACTTCCCATGCCAATACAGGTAGGGCGGTCTTGTTCCTCTTCTGAATCATATCCCATGGCCTGGTGTGAAAGTAATTGTTTGCGCCGCCAACAAATACGTTTCGATCCGTCCAGTTGGGGGCAAGTTAGGGCCGTGAAGCAACAGTGTGGAAGCGACTTAAGGAATCCATCACGATTCCGTGCACTGTTGTTGCAAGGCCTCGTAAATTCTTGCTCCTTCCGTCCGTAGCGAAATCGAGGAATCTCTATACAGTCTATTAACCTACATCTCATATATACAGAATATCATACAAGCCAAGCACCGCTCTCTCATCCTCACAGCGCACCCCCCGCAATCTTAACCATCCACATAGCAAGCCGAACTCTAACCCCGACCCTCCTCTCCACATGCTCAAAGTCCCCCTTCCCCACCTCCTCCGCATGCTCCCTCAACCCCTTCTCTTCCTCTCCCAACCTCTTCATCAACCCCTCATTCCTCGTGACAACAAGCACATTCGCCTCAAGATCCAAATTATAACTCCGCTTCGTATAATTACTGCTCCCCACCACACTTATACTCGGCTTCCCCTCCTCCCCTGGCATAGAAACCCACAGCCCCTTAGCGTGGTACGTCCACCCCCCCGGCTCCCCAACGCGCCCATAACGCCATTCGAGCAGCTTGATTGCGCCGCCCCGCCCAGCGCGCGCAGCTGCCTCCATGAAGCGCCGCGCGTAGAGGGTGTATGCGCCTGGTAGGAGACCCGCTGGCCCAGAGGCGCCGAAGAACCCGTTCGCGTGCTGCGAGGCGGTGATGACTGTTCCGCGGGAGGCGGAGGAGATCAAGAGCCGCGTGAGGGACGGGTCAGGGTTGAAGTAGCCGGCGGTGAAGGTCCATGAGCTTGTGGCGAAAGCGGGGGCGGCGAGGGCGCGTAAGATGGATGTTATGGCTGGGAGCTCGGTGCTGGTTTCTGGTTTGAGGAGCTGGGTGAGTTGGGCGAGGGGGTAGATGGTTGTGTCTGAGTCGGGGAGGTGGGAGAGGGGGCGCGCGACGGGCTTGATGAGGGGGGCGAGGCGGGCGGTGGAGGCGGTGATGTAGCCGCTGGAGCTGATGAGGGGGGAGGGGGCGTCGTTGGAGGTCGGCCAGACGAGGGTGTAGCCTGCGGGGGTGGACGGCGAGGGGACGACGAGGAAGGATAGGGATGAGACGCCTGAGTGGAGTTTGTGGAAGTATGAGGTTATTTCGGAGGATGAGAATACGTGGTAGCGGTCCTGTCGGTTTGTGAAATAATCGTTGCTGAGGTTGGCTCTGCGAGGTGTATTAGCTCTGTACATCTGAGAACGCAGGTAAGAAGGCTGGCCTACCCAGACATGATAATCTCGTCATCCATTCCGTATAACTTCATGTGCTGCAAGCCCCATCCCTCGTTGATGCGCTTCGGCACGTATTTCTTGCGTAGTCCTGTCAAGTTCGGTGTATGGTACATGCGGATTTCTACTCTCTCCGGGCCAAATTCCTCGATTAAAGGAGCAAGCAGGGACGCCGAGCATGCCGAAGGTGTTTCGCGTGTTCCGCGAAGGGCATCGGTGAGGACACTAAGCTTCAATTCTGGCTTTGCCCGAAGAGCTTCGCCGAGGACGGATATCTACAGTTTCTCGGTCAACAATGAACACACGTAGAGCTGAATTAAAGGTATACTGACTAACTCATGTTCAGTCTTTCCTATATACAATGTCGAAAGAAATATATGCCTCTCCGCCTTTCGTATTTTATCCTACCCAAATCGTCAGCACCAATCCATCCCCACATCAAGAGGTCCAAACCACACACCTTCAACGTCTCATAAAACTCGCTCGGCGTCCGCAACACCTTAACCTGGTCCCCCCTAATATCAAACCGCGGAGCAATCTTATCCAACTCCTCCGTAAACGTAGCAAGCATCGGGGCAGCCTGCCCGCCAGTACTCGGCACGCCTCCCCCAGACATACCCGACGAGGCTGTCGAGTACCTCCTCCCCTTCGCAGCGCGCGGCCACTGCCTAGACACAATCCGACGCGGAGCAGCGCATCTCAGCAGACTCCTCGCAAGCATATCCCTAAACCACCCCTCAATGTGCGGGGGCTAATACAAAGAAAATAAAAAATAAAAATAGACGGCGTTGCGTTGGTGAGGCTCAATATCAGCCTTACTTCCGCTGACAATATTTTGGACGTTCACTGGGCCGAAGCCTCGACGCGCTAGTACGTTTTGGGCGCTTGGCTGCCAATCCAGAGATGGGCGATTGATACGACGTCAAAGACGCGGAAGAAGGTGAATTGAAACAGTGCCATTGCGACAACGTCAATATGTCTACCGTGCTCCGAACACTGCGGAACCTCCGCCGAGTTGGCATCAAGGTATATCCATCCCCCAATGTCTCGTTCTGTCGTCGCTAATGCTGGTTGAACAGGATGCCCTCCATCAAATGCAGGTATGTCGAGGACCAACCACCACCCCCACCACTTCTCGACCGTCGGCCCGGATGCAATGGCGTATATAGAGGGACCGGATGGGATTGGAATATAGTAGATAGGAGTGGGTACTAACACTGGTTACAGCACATCGGTGACACCAAGGCCGGAACGCTGATCGGCATCGACAACTTCGGCAACAAATTCTTCGAGAACATGGAGGAAGAGCTCCCCCTCCGCACCCGCTGGGTCGACTACAAGCAATACGAGTGGGACCCGTAGGCCTCTCTCTCCCCCTCCCTAGGGCCACTCACTAACAACCTTCCCAGGTCTCAAATCGAGCCCGGATGGCACGCCTGGATCTCCTACGCGGTCGACAAGCCCCCGACCCAGGACAAGATCCTGCAGACGATGCAGCGCCCGTGGGAGCTGCGCGAGCACCGCATGAACCCGACCCAGTCGAGGGGCGCGTATAAGCCGTATAACACTGTGATTCCGAAGGTCTCGGCGTGGGAGCCGAAGGTTGTTGCGCGCTAGATTGGAGGTGGGAATGTGTGGGCGGGGGAGGAGATGTATATATTGAGATAGATTGGAATGGAATGGAAGTTCATAAACAGTACTCGATTTGCTGGTGCTGTGAAATGCGTGCCAGGGTGACGTGGATGTGATGGGCTGCACCAGGTTGGATTTGAGTGGATGAGAGCGGTTATGGACTGATGATACTTGGGTTACAGGTGGGCGGCACACTCCCACCCAAATTACTTGGGGAGCAGGAGAAGGGTAAGATGTATACTTCTATTTGTAGAGAGGATACAAAACAGAAAGCAGGATCCCCTTCGTTTACTCTCAACAAAGGCCCACAATCTCCATAGGTAAGATGCTTCGAGCTTCAGGCCCTACTGATAGATGGCACAGGCAAAGCTCTTGCCTTGTTTGAGGGAAAGTATTGTAGGAAGGTTGGCTTAACAGCTTATATTGAGCATTGAGTATACAATCCCTAGTCTCACTAAATATATGCTCGAACACCCCGAACAATTGCTCCTGGCCATAAGTAAAGCTATTCCTACAGATTTAAAGAGAAGACACATCTACCACATATTCTAGCCAGCATTCCCCCCCATCTTAATTCAATTGGGAAAGCATTATATACCACAAAGAACCATCCCAAGAACATACCCTCCACACGGCTCAAAGCAGCCATTCCCAACATCGTACAGGAACAAACCAGGCAAGCAGCACTCAATGAGCTCATAGGCACCAGTAGCATACTATAGTCCACACACAAACAACATTGTCCAAAAACAGTCCATTTATTATATACCCGAAAGGAGTCCTATGTCACGCCATCCCTTTTCGCTGCCTTGCTATTGCCAATCCCAAAAAAGCCGGAATATAGCCAATCTGCCACCCGTATTTCCAATCCCGCACCTATCTACACAACCCCCCCCAATCAATCACACTCCTCCTCTCCCACCTCCCCCTCCCAAATCTATCCACGCCTTCCCCCCCAAAACAAAGAAAACTCATCTTCTCAATAACCCCACTCACTCAACATCACTATCAACATCCACCAACCTCCCCTTCTCCCACGCCACCTTCGCCGTCTTAACAAGCGCCTCCAGCTCCCCACTCGTCTCGCACATCCCCCTAAACACCGCCTCCTCCCCCCTCTTCTTCAGCAAGATATGCGGGTGGTCAAACTCCACCACGCGGCCCTTATCCAGCACAAGCACCTTGTCGTAATCCACAATCGTCTGCAAGCGGTGCGCAATCGTGATGATCGTGCTCGTCAGCTCGCGGATGGTTTCTTGGATCTTGGCATCGGTCGCGTAGTCGATGCTCGCGGTGGCTTCGTCCATCATTAGCACGCGTGGGTTCTTGAGGAGCGCGCGCGCGAGGCAGAGGAGTTGCCGTTGGCCTTGGGAGAGGTTGTTGCCGGATTCGGCGACGGGGGAGGAGAGGTTGAGGAAGATGTTTTTGTTGGTTGCCGGGGTGGAGGCGCCGGAGGTGGCGGCCAGGGTGGCCGCAGTAGGAAGGTTAGTGGCGGTGGTGGTGCGGCTTGCGCCCGGTGTGACAGGGCGGGAAGTTGAGGGTGTCTGCGCCGCGGTGTCGTTGCCGATCAACTGGACGCGGTTGAGCGCCGTGAAGATGTCTTCGTCGGTAAAGAGGTTAAAGGGGTCGAGGTTGCTGCGGATCGTGCCGGTGAAAAGCGTCGGGTCTTGCGGGACGATGGTGATGGACTCGCGCAGGTCGCGGAGGCCAATCAGACCAATGTCGATGCCGTCGATGAGGATCTTGCCTTCCTCTGCTTCGAGGCCGCGGAAGAGCGCGAGCGCGAGCGAACTCTTGCCGGCGCCGGTGCGGCCGACGATGCCGACCTTCTCGAGCGGGTTGATTTTGACGGTGACGTTGCGGAGAACAGGGTCTAGGTCGGCTCTGTAGCGGGTCGTGTAGTTGATGAACTCGACTGATCCCTGGCTGGGCCAGTTTGCCGCTGGCTGCGTCTTCTCGTTCTCGGCTTGGGCTTCTTGCTCGACGTCGAGGTATTCCTTGATGCGCTCTACCGAGTTCATGTTCTGCTCATAGATGGCATAGAGTCTGACGAGCCACAGCACGTTCTCGGTGAAGGTGATTGCATATCCGAGGGACAGACCAGCGGATCCGGCATCGATGCTGCCGATGCTGAAGATGACGAACATTCCAGCGAATAAGGCAACCAGATCTCCAACAACGTCGATGCGGAAGGACAGCCATCTGTTAGCTGCCCAGAGGAAGATGAACGGGCGATTGTAGGTATCGACACGAACAGTATTGTCCCGGATGAAGCGCTTCTCGTCACCGTACGCACGAATAGTAGTGATACCGGTCAGAGTCTCGCCGAACTGCTGGAACAGTGGACTTCTCTGAACAGATTCCAATCTCTTCAAATCTCTCGATGACCTGAGGTAGAATCGTCCAATCAGGAAGTAAATGACGCTGATGAAAGCCGCAGCAATGAGGAAACCAGGAGTGATTGCACTAATAAGCGTAATGGTCACCACAATCGCCAGCGCACAACTAGCAACACCAATAGCCACAGGTGCGATTTGCTGATCGATAGACTCCAGATCCTTGGAGAAGCGGTTCATAATCTGGCCAAGGGGCGTGACATCGAAGAACTTGAATTGCGCGCGAGTGACGGACTGGATAAGATCCTGATGAATACTCCAGGACGCCGTAAGCGACCCGTAAAACAGCCAAAGATCCCTAAAGAGAGCCACAAACATGCCACCAAGTCCAATCGCCGCGTACACAATGAGGTAGTACTTGACATCCACATCCGGCGCAATGAGAGCCTTGAGTGACCACTCATCGCTAAAGTATGGAATGAACCTCGCGAGCCCCTGGGTATTTGACATGGCGTTCGAGGCGGCCGGGTTAGCCATGAAACCGGTTGTAGACACGAATTGCTTCCCGGCTTCCTCAGGGAGGTCGTATTGGTTGGCCCACTCCCTGATCCAGACATTGCTCGAGACTGCAGCCAGTTGCTGCACGCCGAAGACAACGACCGCAAGAACCCAGAACCACCATGGGCCCATAGCCTTTAAGTACATAACCGTGGTTTCGAATTTGACGCTGCCCACGGCCTTGGATTCTTCCATGGCATCCACTGGCTTGTTAACTTTCTTTGGGTCCTTTGGCTTTGCTGCGTCAGTCGTGCCGTCTTCGTTTGCTTCCGCGGGCGAGTCAATCAATGTTTTATCGCTCTGCTCGCCGACAGACGATGGCACGCGAGATGGGATCTGGGAAACTAGGCCAGCACTGCTCAACTGTAGAGGCAAATCCTCGCCTAGCTTTCCAGACGAGATAACGCGGAGAGGGTTGCCCTGGACAGAGATTCTTCCGTTATCAAGAACAACAACGTGCTCAGCGGAGGGTACACACAGTGCGAGGTTGTGGGAGACCAGGATACAAGTTCGGTTTCTCATAAGAGGCCCAGTGATGCAGTTGTCGAAGATCCATTTAGCGGTGTGAGAGTCGACAGCGCTCAGGCAGTCGTCAAGGAGTAGATGTCTGGAGTTCGAGTATAGAGCTCTCGCAAGGGAAATGCGTTGTTTCTGTCCGCCAGAGAGGGTGATGCCCTTCTCGCCCACAAGGGTCTGGTCGCCGTTATCCAAAATGTCCAAGTCTCTCTCCAGTGCGCAGGCGATGATGACATCTCTGTATCGCTTCTCGTCGAGGTCCTGTGCGAATAGAATATTCTGCTTGATGTTTGCATTGACGAGCCAAGCTTGTTGAGCACAGTACGCGACGCTCTCGGTGAGGCCGGTATCGGGGTCGGGCCGAACGTCTTCACGGCTGTAGCCTCCAGGGAGATGTACCTCACCGGTGATCCTGGACATCTCTCCAAGGAGAGCCATGATCAACGAGGTCTTTCCAGAGCCGGTAGGGCCAGCGATAATGTTGAGCTTGCCGACTGCGAATCTGACGTCCAAGTCCATTAGTCGGAAAGCGGGGGTTCCACCTTCAGGAACCACTTCGTCCTTGCTAGCCCACGAAAAGCATCCATTGTCAAATCCAATAATCTCGTTTCCGTTCTCATCAACATTATCGTGGGCGAGCTGATCGTATTTCTCAGTCTCATCCTCATTAAGGAACTCTTCCACACGGGTAATAGAGACGCTAGATTCGTTGACATGGGCAATCATGTCACCAAGCTGGTCAAGAGGCACTCTCAGAATGTTGAAGAGCGAGATAGCGGTGAACGCAACGGATGGATAAAGCGGCTTCTTCTCAACCAATGTGTACACGAGAAACGAGAAGAAGGTGATTGCCACAGGCACAGTATTCCAAACTGCCACGGCGAAAGACCAAATGATGAACCTGCCGCGCAGTTGCTTGAGCTCATCCTTCCTCTTATCGCTAATGAGGTTGCTGAAGCGATGCTCCCAAGCAAAGAACTTGATGACGCGGATATTTTGAAGGATCTCGTTGGTGGTGTGGATTCGCTTATCAGTTGCAGCCATGATTTTCTTCTGCGCTCTCCCAAAGGCGAATGCAAATCCGATATTGATAGGTAGTAGGAAGAGCATGACGACAAGTCCTGGGATTGAACTCCAGCCGAGGACTTGGTAGAGAAGAATGACACTGACGACCAACTGGGTTGGTCCAGCGGAAAGGAGGAAATGCAGGTAACTGCTAATCTCAGCCACCTTGAAGGAATCGACCGACATTAAGTTAATGATAGTTCCAACATTAACTTGGGCGTCACTGTCGCTCTTAGCAGCACCGCCTACCAACGCCTCTGGGGCCTGCGTAGCAGACTTGTTATCTGGCTCTTTCTTCTTGGCAAACCCAAAGAGCCTGCTTAGTCGGCTGGGTTTCGCAGCATCTTCCTTTCCTTGCTTCTCTCCCAGAACCGTATCGCTGCTTGCAGCTGCCTTACGACGGAGGGCCTTGGCATAGAGCTCGCCGATGATAATGGCGCGCAGCTGGATGCACACCTTCCTTCCGATCCATAGAGCTTGCTGGTCGAGTAGAGATCGGATGATGTCGGTAAAGGCGAGAAGGATAACGTACAGCCAAATGACGTTTCTTGGCGTCTCACCTGGCTCCTCGATGTACTCCAAGATCGATTTCAACAGAAGGGTAGGAGCAAAAGTGAACCAAGCAGAGAAAAATGCGTAGGTGCATTGCGCAAGCAGCTTGCCGCGGAAGAAACGGAGGAGGTGCCACATGAGCTTCATGGTCTTGGGTAGCTGGCGATAGCGGTCCAAAACTGCGGCAGTTTTATCCTTTGGCGCCAGGTTCCACACATCAGTTATCTCCAGCGTCTTAATATAACCCGTATATACAATAGAGTCCACCCATGAGAATGTTGCGAGGGAGAATAGACTGGCCAATGGCTCCCGGGAAGGCTCAATGTCGCCATCCCATTCCATAACAACTGCCTTGTTTCCCTTCCGTGTCGTGAGGGCGATGCCGAATAGTAGAGTCGTGAGGGAGAACTCGGAGACAACGAGAACCTGCGTCAATGTAGTGCGAGGGTGGATCAGCACCGAGCGGAAGATGATGATCTGGAGAAGCCACATGGTCGTGTAAAGCACAGCAGTATGATCCCAAAGCCTCGGTATCCTATATTTCGTATCCGAAAGCACCAATCGAAACGTCGCAAGAATGAATATATACACCCAAGTCAAGCCCTGAGCCAGCGCCGCCTGCCCGCCATTCGGCCCATAAGCCTGCGTCGCAAACGCCGTCGCACTGACAGCAATGAGTCCCAAGAGCGCCAACTCCTCGATTATGACCATGCTGTACTGGGCTCTCGGGCGGTCGATGACGTTCATCGAACCGGTGGTGTTTTTCTTCGCCAATGCCAGGCGGCCGGCTCCGATGGTCAGGGCCTCCTCTTCGCTGTCCCTGTCGGCGTCCGAGTCCAGGTCACCATTTTGGTGGTGCTCGGATACGCCGAAGGCGTTGTTGCCATTGCTCAGCGGTTCGTAGCCGTTGACCCGGGTTCTCCGAGCTGCGATCTTGCGGCGGATGGCTTGGGATAGGATGAGAAGAAACGAGACCGAGAAGGCGACAAGTGGAAGAAGAACTTTCAAGTAGCTGCAAATCAAAATCAGCAATGCGTCAGTCTTGGTGAACGCACCGGTTACTCACTCTCTCTGGAAGCAATTCGAGAAGTCATCGACCTGCCAGATGGGCCACGAGCAGTTGCCCAGCTCATGGCTTGTTCCCAAATCGCCCTCCATTGGCAGCAACTTCTCTCAGAAGAGCCCGAACGATGACACTCAAATGCCCTTTCGGTCCTGCATACACGATAAAGCTTGTGTTCTACTGCAGGGTGAACTTTTATGACCTGTCGTAGAAAGAAGAGATGGTGTATTGTCTGGGGAAAAGACAAGACACTGTTTTGGTGGTTTTGCAAGGTGAGATAGCACTCCACTCCAACGGGTCTGGGTTTACTTTTGGGAAGGTAGCGAACGAAATTTGGGCCGGCCGTTAGTGCATTTTGGTAGTGAACTCACCGAAGGAAAGTAACGTTAATACGGGGCCCCACGTGAAGTACGACCCCACCTGATGCAGTACTGGAGTAGTACTGCAGTACTGCAGTTCTTGTACTCCAGGCAGACAGACACAGACGCACGAGAAAAAGCTTTAATAAGCAAGGAGTGCAGTATACAATATGTGCAATATGTGAAGTGTGCCCAGTGCGTGCAGATATTATAACTCCATCTCTCCATCTACCCAATAACGAACGAAGAAGCAACTGTTTACGTGCATTATCCCTTGCATCTCCAATCCTCCAGGCTGCGACTTTTTATTGTTTACCAATACCTGGGTCTGATGATGCAAGTCCGCTACGAGTCATACTCACCTCTACTCTGCTTACTTCTCCGTACATATCACTCACTCAAAAGGATGTTGGAGCTTGTCCTAGAAAGGCGGGTGGTCGGAGCTCTTATCTGCGTTATGCCGACACCGGGAAAGCTACCCCTCACTCCCAAAAATGCCATGCAACCCCCAAATGCGTCCGTCCTATGAGACACCACCGTTCGTGCAGTAGTGCGCGCAGTGTCGCGCATCGCCAAACTGGGTGCGGCTCTCGACAATCGACAAGACAAAGTGGGGTTCCAATAACAATTGCTCGTGCCGTACTCCGTATAATTACAGAAACTCCACATACGTACGTACTTCCATACGCAACGAGTCCTTGACCAGCCACCGCATATATCTATAGAATAATCTCGGTATATCCATTTCCACACCGGCACTTACAGAAATGGTTCTCATCATTCCCTCATCCGACCAAACAGCACCTCTCTTTTACTCACCAAATCACCACAACACCCATTCCCTTCACCGCCCGGGACCCCCAAAAACGTCATCCGCCCCCCAACCCCCTTCCAATCTCCATCCCTGCCCCGTGTGGCTTGCGCCTAGACTGGCAAACCCGATGCAGCTCTCTACGCGCCCATGCGAGAGCATGCACTGTACTATATAGTCCCGTGGTTGTATCGAAGCCAATGATAGCGATATCGCGGTCCGAAACGATGCATCCGCGCTCAGGGCTACCGCTTTACATGACGGTCGAGGTAAGCATCCCGTGGCGCATGGAGAGCGGGCGGTGTGTCAGTGCAGGGGGCGTTGCGTCCTGCGACTTGAACCGCATCCGGATTATAGAGCTGCAAGTGATTACCGTACTGTATACATGAAAAATAATAGTTTTGGCAGCAGGCACGCTCTTCGCTCAGTCGAAGGCATATTAGATACAAACGGGTGTGCGTATTGTCTATTAGTTATATAGATGTCCCCGATCCACCCCAATGCATTTAAGCCTTTTTTTTGTCATAATAAAACTCCCTCGCTTTGTGCCATAGATTTACATAGGGTCCCCAAGGAATCTCTGATCCCGAGTCCCCTTATTGTGACAGTATATTATCCCATCCAATATAATGCCCTATTAGCCCATAATCATACCCTTCATCCCAGCCATGTCGCCCTCCTTGGCGGCGATCTCAAAGTATCCGTAGATAATACTGTTTGATAAATTAGTAAATGTTGATGTTATCACAATCCGGGGTAGTAACTCACGTGACAGCTAACAGGATACCAGTTCCAGATCCGAGAGCTCCCATCAGGTCGCTCATGACAGACAGACCACCAATGCAAGCACCTCCGAAAGCAGCGGCAGTTGGGATGATTCTCTTCAGCTCCTTGTACATGCTCTGCTCTCTGTGGCCAGCCATGACGAGTCCTTGGTCCTTGAGCTGCTTGGCGACATCTCTTGGGCTGGAGCCGGAAACCTCGATCCAGGTCTTGGAGAAGACGGCGCAGGCGATGAGCATGTAGGCGATGTAGACGGCTGTGTGGATAGGGTCGAGGAGCGCCTCAGTGAAGTTCAATGGAGGAGACATGTAGTATGCGACACCGGAAACAGCGAAGAGCTGGGCAGAGCCCTCCTTCGCCTCCCAGATACCGAAAAGACGGACGAGGAGGTTCTCAGAGAAGCGCGAGTAGAGCATCTGGGAGATGAGGAAGACGTTGGAAGACAGGGCGGACTGCAGCATGATAGGCATGTTGGAGGTGTAGAAGAGGCGGACTGGGTAGGATCCGCGGGCGCCACGCTGGCGGGACGACTTGACAGGGATCTCCACACGGAAACCCTGCAGGTAGATGACAGCGGAGAAGACGAGGAGGGTCGCAATCAAGTTCATGATGTTGGGGAGGTTTTGGCGGTAGAACGCCTCCTGGAGAGCGCGCTGCTTGTTGGGCCAGGTGAGGAGGAGGTGGAACAGTGCAATGACAGCTCCCTCGAACTCTGGGCCACGTCCAGTGTTGATGGTGGTGGGCGAGAACGCCTTCCAGATGATGGACTCGCAAATGTTGGTAGCAATGAACAGAGAGATACCGCTTCCAAGTCCGTATCCCTTCTGGAGAAGCTCATCGAGGAGGATAACAATAAGACCAGCAACAACCAATTGAAGGATGAGGAGGAAGACAACACCGGCGCCGAGGTCAGATGGCTGGCCGTAGAGGCCAGTGAAGACATACACGGTAGCCTGTCCCATGGAGAGGATAATGGCGAAGAGCTTCTGAGCGGTTTGGTACAGCTCACGGTCGGACTTCAGGTCAAGGTTGACATCGATGAGGTGGGTTCCAGCAAGGAGCTGGAACACCATGCCGGACGAGATAATTGGCGAGATACCCAATTCCATCAGAGTTCCTCTGTTACTCGCCAGCATCATGCGCAGCCAGTAGAGGGGATCGGAGGTATCTGAGGACACAATGCCGTATAAGGGCATCTGGCTCATCACCAAGAAGATCAACAGTGTCAAACCAGTCCACATCAACTTTTGGTTGAAGGGGACCTTGGTTTCCGGCTGCTGAACCTCAGGGAGGAACGGCGTGAAGGGCTTAATGAGGTCGAGGAATCGGACTGCAGAGAGATCAAAAAGTTAGCCATTGCGGTGGAATTGCGCCGCTGATGCGGAGATCTCATTTTAGGGAGGCATAAACACGTACGGCCACTCATCTTGGCGGTTTGTTTTCTCAAACCTCACAGACGTGGATCAGAAAGAAGAACACCAGTTAAAGGAACGACAAGAAATGAAAATGTCGGTCTCCTGCTTGCTGCCGCGAATCGCAATGTGTTCTCGTGTGATGTGTCAAGATGGAAAGGCACGGAATAAGTAAGGTTACAGCTCAGGGAACTGACCTTCGCTTCAGCTTTTTGTGGGGATTCTAGAAAGACACATTTACCTCAATGCAATGGGGAACCACGTGATGTCTTAATGTTACGTCCCTGCACTTTCGATAAGCGATAAGGACCTGATGGTTTTCTAATTCTCGGTCATCGGGGTGGAAACCTGCGAACTTTTGTTTACATTCGATGAGGACTTCACATTTTTGCCCCCATAGCTGAGATGGACTTCTCATGTTCCGGCCACTGCTCAGGTATCTTAAAGATACGATCATGCCACGCAAACCGCCCCATAAACCGGTGGTGATTGTCCTCGGCGCAACAGGCACAGGGAAATCGCTGGTACGTTGCGCTCTTTGTAACCATACTCGTCCTCGACGTTGGAAGCTGACCCTTTTTAGCTGGCAATTGACCTAGCTCTCCGTTACAATGGCGAAATCATCAATGGCGACGCGATGCAGATGTACACTGGACTGCCCATCGTAACCAACAAAATCACTCCGGAGGAGCAGCAAGGGGTCCCACACCACTTAATAGGGAATGTCTCACCGCAGGAAGAGCCATGGCATGTCGGCGTCTTTAAGCGCGAGGCGGAGGGTATCATAGAAGAAATTCGGTCGAGGGGTCGGCTTCCTATACTGGTCGGCGGCACCCACTATTACACGCAATCGCTGCTGTTTGACGACCGTTTGGTTGATGACACCGACGAGAAGATACAACCTCCACAAGATGGAGATACGGAAATAGACGAGTCCTCGCAAAAGCATCCTATTCTAGCGGCAAGCACGGAAGAAATCCTTGCGAAGTTGAGGGAAGTCGATCCAGTCATGGCAGATAGGTGGCACCCCAAAGATAGGCGGAGGATACAACGTTCGCTGGAAATATACTTAACCCAAGGCCAGAAAGCGTCGGATGTTTATGCAAAGCAAAGGGAGCGCAAGAGCGCTTCACAACAAGACGGTGTCTCTCCGAATGTGGAAGAGCCGGATCGAATAATATCGTTGGAGTCAACACTCCTCTTCTGGGTTCATGCTGGACAAGAAGTCTTAAAGAGCAGGCTCGATGCCAGGGTTGACAAAATGGTTGAAAATGGCCTGATAGAAGAAGTGCAGTCACTCCAGAAGCTCCTAGAGCTCGAAACTGCTGCCTCTCAGCCTCCCGACCTGACGAGGGGCATATGGGTATCCATTGGCTTCAAGGAGTTGAGTCCTTACTTGTCAACTATTATGGACCCATCAGCAACCGACAAAGATAAAAGTAAGGCTTTGGCTCTCTCGATTGAGCAGACAAAAGCCGCAACCCGCCAATATGCAAAGCGCCAAGTCCGTTGGATCCGGCTCAAGCTGTTAATAGCTCTGAAGAAGGCAGACTCGCTTCGCAACCTGTATTTATTGGATGGGAGTGACGTTAGCAACTTCCAGCGCGACGTTTCTGGCCAGGCTATAAAGGTTTGCGGGGACTTCTTGGGTGGATTAGACTTACCGCCGCCGACAGAAATGTCTCCAGCGGCTGCGGAGTTCCTGACTCCTAGCAGGGACTTTGATTTCGGAGACAGGCCGGACCTCTGGATACGCCAGACTTGTGATGCCTGTAATGTAACTGCTGTTACAGAGGCGAATTGGAACTTTCATCTGCAGAGTAGGGGGCATAGGGTGAAACTAAGGAAGCTTAACAGGCCGCCGAGGGTTCCAAGACAGCTTCAAGCTGGGGCCACAGAAGGTTATGCGCAGCTTAAAGCTATTCCCGCTGATATTGGCACCGAAGCTACTTAAAAAGATGCTCCAATTTAAATAAATGAATAAATATTTCCAAGTTTTGGAGGGATATTCTGAATATAATTTCTCGAAGTAAGAAATAGTAACAGACGAAGAAGGGTAATTGGACGAAGTGGCTAACTTGTTAGGTTAGGAATACCAGATGAAATAGATACAGCAGGAAACAATGCTATTCTTACGGAGAGCAAGATTCAGCTTCAATATATTCCATTGCACTATGTTGCTGAATGCACGTGACGTCTCCAACTCAGGGTCGTCCAAATAAAGGTGCGAGTACCTAAATAGGCATTCAACGTCGTCGTAACCCAGTGAACAACAACACTTCCACTGGCGATACCAACTCCAAAGTGTGCATAAAGGTTGCTGCTCCACAGCTCTTGTCTCTTGAATTTTATTTTATTTTATTTTTGGGAAGTTCACGTTGCCATTGTTTCTACTATCGTTTCACAACAAACCCCTGGAGTACCTGATATCAGGAGTGTGGTCTTGGATTACATTTGATACTTCAAAGCTGCCGATCTTGAGGCACTTCCACGCGTTATTACTACTGGGCAGCTGCTTCTTTGCTTCTTTGGTTTTGATTCTTCAGCATTACAAAGCTGTCGTAGTGAATCACTCACATCGGCTCTGCGGATAGTTGATATGCAATGTCTCACCAATCGAGTGATGAGGATGATGACTTGAACAGAGCAATTGCTCTATCTTTGCAAGATTCCAATCAACTTTCTTCACCAGCACCGAAGCACTCCGTGGTGATCGATCTTATAAGTGATGACGATACGGACACATATGACCTGGACCAACCGGCCGTCATTGACACGAATCCAGCTGGCTTGGGTCACAAAGGCTCGGCTGTGTCAGATAATGAGATCAAGCTAGAAGAATCTCTGGTGATAAGGCCACAAGTCCAAAAGAGTGAAACAAAGCACGCTGATGGCCAGGCAGCAACCAAGCCCGTGAAGCAGACTGGACAGGGCTTCTCCAAGCCATCTGATATTAAAGAACCAGCAGCTATGATGTCAGGTCTTGGTGGTCTCGACAGGAGGAAGATGGAAGAAGAAAGGCTCGCGAGAGCAGAAAAACGGAAGGCAATGTCATCACAGCCAGAAAATAGTGATGCAGCGGAACCACCATTGAAGAAGGCAGCGTTAGGCTCAGGCCTGAAGTCATCTGGAATGTCTGATCGGCCGTCGACAGACAAGCCAGCTAGCAAAAATATGGCAGACAAATCTGATATCAAGGTAGCGTTGCATCCCACGCACATGAAAACTACGGGTGGGTTTCTGATACCATCCCAGCTCATGAACGCGGAGCCAGCTATGCTTGCGGATATCGAGCGCTTCACCCCTGGTCCGGATGATACACGGAGATTGGAAGAGACCAGCTACAACAAGATGTCAGAGGCCCAACCATCCAAGGATCAACAGACTCGAATGGGATCTGGGGTCCAATATCCTCATGGTGTGGTCAAGCAAACTTGGGCTTTTGGATTTCCAAGATCGGGAGACATAAAGATTGAGGAGGTTCTCCAGAAAGACGACCTTACTCTAGCGGTTCTTAGCTCGTTCCAATGGGATCAGGAATGGGTTCTTTCGAAATTAAACATGAAGACCAAACTCATACTCGTTGCTCAAGCTGTACATGGAGACGAGGTAAGTTTGATTTATTTTTCTATACTATCTACCAGATTCCCTAGCCCAATTCCAGTTTCAAGAGAGGAAGATCGGGCAAAAGGTTGCATCGCTATCAATGGTCATTCTTCACCTTCAATTGACGGGGATATGGCAACTAGGGGGCATTATTATTCTTAAATAAACACCCTTATCTATATTCATTGAAACTAATACCATGTAGCAAGAAGAAATAAAAAAGAGTGCCCCGAAAAACGTGAAATTCTGTTTCCCTAAAAACAAGGATACAACAGTCAGCATAATGCACTCAAAACTGCAGTTGCTTGCACATCCGACCCATCTGAGAGTCGTCGTACCAAGCGCCAACCTCGTTCCATACGATTGGGGAGAAACAGGAGTAATGGAGAACGTACGTTGTCATATTCGATATATGTTAATATTTGATAATTTGCTGACTTTCTGCAGACTGTTTTCTTGATTGACCTGCCCAGGTTGGAAGATAACAAGACTGTAGCTGTTGAAAACCTTACACCTTTTGGTAGAGAACTTCGGCGCTTTTTGACAGCATTGGGCCTGGACTCCAAAATTACTGACAGCCTCCTGAAGTTTGATTTCTCAGAAACTGCAGATCTGGCCTTTGTCCATTCGATGTAAGTTTGAAACCTGATGCTTACTTCAAGCCACTAATAAGAATACAGTGGAGGCAACCACACTGGAAGCGATTGGAAAACCATTGGCTACCCTGGTCTTGGTTCTGCAATTAAAGAACTGGGACTCACCAACAGCGGTCCTTTAAATGTAACATTCGTTGTAAGTGAACGGCTCATCTACAGATTTCGATAAACCAGCTGACCCAGCCAGTCTGCATCAGTTGGTGCGCTTACGGACGATTTTATGCTGGCCATACTTCTAGCTTGCAAAGGTATGCAATTTCTCAGCGATGGGTATGGGTGGGCAAAAAGCTAAAACTATTTAGGAGACGATGGTTTGAAGGAGCTTACCTGGCGGACGAGCACCACCCCAGCCAATAGAAAGCGCACCGACGAAGAAAAAACACTGCTAATGGAGATGGAAGAGAGCTTCCGAATTATGTTTCCTAGCCACGAGACCGTCCGAACAAGCAAAAGGGGCACGAGCTCAGGGGGTACCATATGCCTTGACCCGAAGTATTACCAGCGAGACCAGTTTCCAAAGGAACTGTTCCGCGATTGCAAGAGCAAGAGAACTGGGTTATTGATGCATAGTAAGACGGTTTTCACCGCACCAACGCAAACCGATGGAGGCCGAAGTGGAGCGTGGGCGTATGTCGGGAGCGCCAACCTCTCAGAAAGCGCTTGGGGGCGTCTCACGAAGAACAAAAGCACCAAGCAGGTGAAGTTATACTGTCGGAACTGGGAGTGTGGCGTCGTCATCCCGGTGAACAGATCCACTGCTGGCCGGCCACAAAATATAGACACTCCAGCAACTACGCCCCAACAGACTGCGCAGGACCTCGATATCGACCTCGATTCAGTATTTAAAGGGGTGGTGCCGGTTCCAATGGATTTTCCGGGCGTGGTATACGGGCAGGGCCACCCTTGGTTCCGTAATGAACAGTAGCCAGGCTGTGGCATGGAAGAAGTTATGTACTGGGCTACTCTGGCCCTATTTACAGGCACTCAGCTGGTCATTGGCACGCTCGCTGACGGTTCGATAAATATGCCTTGAGGGGTGCTAAGAGACAGACATGATGGGTGGGTCGCCATAATCGTCATCGGACAGAACAGAGATTATCAGGTACGAGTGTCTTTCCGAAGCACTGGCCCGCATATGACGTCCATTGATCTTTGAAGCTGATATTCATTAGAACAGTCTCCATGAACGCCGACATCGAAACTCGGGGCCCCACCCGTACTTCCGGTGGAATAGAGAAACCACGGTTGCCGCGTTACAGGCTATAATTATGGGAGGATAGGAACGGAATTTGAAGGTTTGGTGCTCTTATTAGCGGTAGGCGCGATCTATGCAATATCAATCATTCTTTCTAATTACCCGTTGTTGATTTGGTGATACTGTGGAGCATTGAACGTTGTCATAGCACCTCGGAGCCTCAATTGCCAAGTCTGCAACAAGGCCTTTCAACGGTAAGGTTTGACAGCCCCTTTACCTCTCGAAAATGCGGTGCTTTCCCATTAACTCCTTCGCTCTTTCTCCTTCTAGCCAACTATGGCCTGGCCCATGGCTGCGTCGTGCCTTCCCATTATCTCTTCCGTTCTTTCCTTTTTGATCTGGCCATGATGGTGTCACGCCTTTCTATTATTTCCCTCGTTCTTTCCCCATCTGGCCGAGTCGGATTCGACGCATGTCGCAGTCGTGCCTTCCCATTAACTCTCGCTATTTCCTCTCCTGACCAGCTCAGCCCTAGCCCATGACGCTATCCTGCCTTTCTAAAGTACCAGCTGCACCGCTTCATCGTTCCTGCCTACTTTATTGTCTGAGTAATGGCCTTCTACGGAAATATATTTGTTCGCTGCCCATGCATTTGCGAACCTGAACTACCAGCAACTCTTCAACAGGAGGGTTCGAGACCGTATAACTACGAAACATAATTTTGGAACTTGGAAACTTCTTTTGCTTCTCATTGATAATCATTATCCTGCCCTATCTCTATCTCAGGAAAGAGCTTATACTCAAAATGGACCACGGAGCCGCCGAGACCGATGAACTCAAACCCACATATCGCGGGATTATTGTTTCAGCAGAAGATATGCTTATCCTTGTCGAAGCTAGCCTCAGTAACCATGTCAGCTGTGCACGTCGTCCGCTTTCAAGAAAAGAGAAAGACGAGGTCGCTCGAAGCGGAAATGTTTTTATATACGAGGAAAATGCAACCAGTATTAAGTTGTGGGTCGATGGCATGTCTTGGAGTCCCAGACATTTTCAAAATGGTTATTCCATGTACCGACAAGTGAATATCACAGATCGCAAGCTGCATAATTTGGCCAAGAGGCAAAGAATAGCGGCCGAGTCGAATCCCTCCTCGATATCGATAGAAGCAAGGCAGGCGGTCCCGAAGACCCAGGGCGATATTGACGCGCAAGACAACGACCAGCCTTTGGCAACGGAGTCTGATACGACCAGTCGCGAGAAGCTGGCAAAACCCAAATCCGAGTTCGTCGAAGGCGGGCTTTTTAAGAAAAGAATGAATCTCAGAGTTGGCGCAATGAAGCACTGTCTGGTTTCATACTATAGCGTTGCTGATGCAGAGGAACAAGGAAAACTTCAAAGGCCTTCAAAGGACCCTCGATTTTCTGGGTTAGAAATCCGGCAAGAGTTTCTCGAAGAATGGGACAGGGTAAAATCCAGTAGGAATCGTCGAAAGGCCAAAGAAAAAGAGTCACTTCACGATGATCGTTCCCAACTACACTCGGGCAATACCTTGCGCGGTGCATCAAACCCGTCTAGCCCCATGGGCGATGCTGGCATGCCTGCAATTGGTCCGTCCAGTCCTGTGGGCGATGCTGGCACGCCTGCACTTGATCCGTCCAGTCCTGTGGGCGATGCTGGCACGCCTGCACTTGACTCGGACCTATACGATTTTATAGACTTCTCTCCGCCAAACCTGAACCATGGCATGGGCGATGCTGGCATGCCTGCACTTGATCCCGAAGACATCGAGATGTTCTCAACGTCTTTGAAGCAGCAAGACCCAAACTCAGGCGGAGCATCCGCCCCAGAATCTTACCAGCAGGGTCCTCACTCCCACACAAACCCTTCTACGTAGCAACATGGTACTATCCAAGCTATAGGCGAGAGGGGCGTTATGTCGCGACAGGCCGATGTTCTGAACGTTGCCGTTGATAAAGCTCCTCCGACCTCGTGTTCACAAAGTATCATGGCAACCTGGCAAAGAGGAAGAGTAGCGACCTCCCCACATAAAGCAGAACCCAAGTTGTTTATAGTATCAGACATCCTATTCTCCATAAATCCCCTCCCAGAATCATGCGTTGAGAGATACCTTGATCGCCAAACCTTTCTATGCAATAATATCTATACTACCACCCACGCCTAACAATGTTCAATGTCCGATGCCATATAATACAAGATATTCCTTCTGCCTTCCCTATAGTCAATTCTTCGTATCCTCCTTCGTATCCTCCTTCCTCTCTTCTTTCTTCGCGTCCTTCTGGTTTAGAATCTTCACCGCATCCTTACTATACACATAGCTCGCCCCACTCCAAACTGTCGTCGCCGCAACCAAATATTGAAACCCTGTCATTGTCGCGCCCAACTCAAATGGTATTAATGGCATCGCCGTCGTCGCTCCAATCAGCCCCAGCTGCAACGCCGTATTCCACTTACTAATCGTTGTCGGCCTGACCTCCGCACTCGGAAGACTGAAATCCCAGTACCGCCCAAACGTCTTCGGCGGCGGCAGACTAATCCAGCGGTAGTAGATGGCCGAGATCCCAAGCCCCACGTCACGGCCCAGAATTATGAACGCGAGCCACACAGGCAGCATCCCCTGCATCGCCAGCGTGACCGTCAGCACGGTCATCAGTATCTTGTCGGCCAGCGGGTCAATGATGGTCCCCACCACGGTCTGGAGATTCCATTTCCGCGCGATCCAGCCGTCCACGAGATCCGTGATACCGGCGTAGGCGAAGAGTCCGAGAGCCCAGGCGTGCGCGTCGTTGAGAACGAGATAGCCGACGACGGGGGCGGCGATGAGGCGTGTCAGGGTCAGAAAGTTGGGGACCGTGTAGATGTTCTCGTGGGGCGTGAGTTGCGCTAGGGCCTTGACGACGTTGGATTTCAGGGGCTTGAGACCCTTTGGGGACGGGACGTCGCTGGAGAGGCGTTAGTGAGGGTTGCAGGTCATGTGATCTCGTGTGGAGGGTAGGGAGGTAAAGGCGAATTCCGTTCTGGAGGGATTGCACGAGGAGATGGGCATTTTCAGAGGCGTGTGCGACTGATTATGTTTGGGAGGAGTAGTTGATTTACCTTTCCGGGGTTTGCGGCTTCTTCTCTGGCTCCGAAGAGTAGTTCCGGTGCAGACCGAGCCTGGGGGTCAATGATCTAAGTCAGGGGAAATCAGTGCCAAACTCCCACCAAGATAGTGCTGCAAATAGTCCAGAGGTAACTCACCCATTCGATAGCTTCAGTGATGTGACAGATGGTGTACGTGAAGATATGTTAGAGCATGTCCAGTGATTCGCCCTGGACTGGTGAGAGAATCGTGATGCAACAGAATGAGGCTTTAGGAGCAGCGAGGTTGGCGTCGACGAAGACCGTACAGCTTGAAACAGAGCGACATGCTGGCGATTAGGCTGACGAAGCAGTTGGAGTGTCGCCATCGGTCGTTTCTTCGTCGTCGTCGAGTTCAACGACGGACGTCAAACAAGTCACGCGACCTGGATTGATAATTATACACGAGGCTGAATGCCGAGGCTGCGACTTCTGTCAGATGTAAATGCGTCCTGAGCCAATCACAGCCCGTGTGCGGGGAAACACCGTCCAAGCTGGGATGACGTTGAAGCCGCGAGGCTGTAAAAAAGTTAACAGCATATCAAAAGCCGCCCATAATTGCCCAATGAAGTAAAGGCAGATTTCAGAATAATACAACTTCTTGAAGCTTCTAACAGGCGCAGTTTATTATACCTAGGCCTCTGCTACTTAATATATCGATCAGCGCTCCAAGGAGCTTGCGATGCCCTCAAGAGCTAGGCATTGATTCTCCCCTCACAATGTCGACGAATACCGCCCCTATACACCATGAATCCTCGTAAGCATCTCTCCCATTATATCCCACGCATGTCTTTAACCCTATCCAGATTATCATTCACTCAGGGCCTTCTCTTTGGCCAGCTTTCTGTCGTAATACTTATCGGCGCGTTCATCAAGTTCTTCATCTTCGGCGACCCGCCTTCTCCCGACCTCACCGCCGCCCTCCGTGCCACCGAGCGCCGCAGCCGCACACTTGCACATAAACGCTCACTTCTATCCTTGCGCCCGCCATCTGCGCATTCACACTCACACACCCAGAACCTGAGCCGCAAGCGTTCATCTGCGCTGCGAAACCCGCCGCCTTTGACGATAGGCACGATCCTCTCAAAAACATACTACAATGTCGACGCGCACCAACCCGAGTCGCTCGACTGGTTCAATGTCCTGATCGCTCAGACCATTGCCCAGTTCCGAGCCGATGCCCAGCACGATGACGCAATTTTAACATCGCTGACCCGCGCCCTGAACGGAACTTCTCGGCCGGATTTCCTCGACGAGATCAAAGTCACCGAACTCAGCCTCGGCGAAGACTTCCCCATCTTCAGCAACTGCCGCGTTATCCCCGTCGACGATGATGGCATCGCAACCTCTGCGCCCCACGGTTCCGGGCGCGAGAGCAAACGCCTACAAGCACGCATGGACGTCGACCTCTCCGACTTCATAACCCTCGCGCTCGAAACCAAGCTCCTCCTCAACTACCCCAAACCCCTCACCGCCATCCTCCCAGTCGCCCTCGCCGTGAGCGTCGTTCGCTTCTCCGGCACGCTCTCCATGTCCTTCATCCCCTCCTCATCATCCCCAGCGCACAACACCGCAACCACCATGGCCTTCTCCTTCCTCGACGACTACCGGCTCGACTTTTCTATCCGCAGCCTGGTCGGCTCACGCTCGCGCCTCCAGGACGTCCCTAAGATCGCGAGCCTTGTCGAGAAGCGCCTGCACGACTGGTTCGACGAGCGCTGCGTCGAGCCGCGCTTTCAGGAGATCGCGCTGCCGAGTCTATGGCCTAGGAAGAAGAATACGAGAGGTGGAGAGGAGACGCCAGAGACGGCGCCAGGAGCGAGCATGAGTCGCAAGGAGGCGAAGATGGCGGCGAAGGAGGTGGAGAGGGGTATTATGGCTGAGGCGAGGAGGGAGGTGGAGAGGGAGGCGGAGGAAAAGGCTGAAAGGGAGAGGGCGAGGCAATGGGAGAGGGATGCAGTAGAGGAGGATGAGTTAGAAGGTATGGGTGGGGTGAGGAGGAGGAGGAGGATGACAAGAGGAGAGGAGTATGCGATGCCTGGAAGCATGCCCATGGGTTAATCCGATATTTAGATATTCGGGTTATGGAGACGGGATGGGAATGTTAAATATGGAACAGCATTGTTGGCGCACTTTATGACACATCATAGAATATCATCTACTCTCACAATAACCTCCACTCTCTCATCGGGAATAAAGCTCATATCGTCTATTCGTCTATCTACATATACATATTCACATATAAGCCTCCACTACTCCTCATCACTCTCTGCGTCAACAACCCGCAACCCTAGCGGCTCTCTCGCATACCACACCCTCCTCTCCCTAGCACCAAGCAATGCATCCATCATCGCATCCGTCCCAGCCCTCTGTCTACCAACCTTCTCTCTATTCCCAAAATCTCCCCTCTCCTTCTCCACGCCCCATAATCTCGTTTCCTCAACACACGCCCCAACCTCGAACTCTCCCTTGCACAGCGCCGTCATCGTAACACGCACTTCTGTCGTCTCATGCGCAGCTAGCACCGGCAACGTGCGCTGTAGCGTCCCATCCCAGACCACCTTCTTGGAGAGATCAAGCGCGTGCCCGTACGCATGGTTGCATAGACTAGGCTGCAGACGGAGCAGGGGGTAGACAGGTGTAGCGGAGCGGTTGGTGATAGTGACGACGAGATGCAGGAAGTCGTCGACCTCGACAGTTGTCCGTGGCGTACGGCTCAGAGGCGCGCCGTTGACGCGCAGACTAATTCCCACATCTTCGATCTTGAGGGCATCGATTGTGCGTGGTACAAGGCGCATGCCGCGAAGCTCAATAGCACCCTTGCGTTCTGTACCCGAAGTGGTGCGCCAGGTGCCGCTGAGCGAGCGAAGGATCTCCTCACGGTACCAGAAGGCTTCGCGGCTAGCTTTCTCAGAGTCGACAGATATGCGGCCGGAGCTGACTACGAACTGGCGCTGTCTAGCTGGGTCGAGGACTGGGATGGCCTTGTGCGGGTCGTCGAGGAAAATTCGTTTTATGGGGAACACGACCCTTGAAGTGCTACCAGGCAGGATTTCTTCTTCAATGGCGCGGCCTGAGCCTATTTCAAGCCTGGCGCGGAGAGGTGCTGGCCAGGCATTTCGAAGATCAAGCACCAGCAAGCAATAATCTCGAGCGTCAATATCCTCGGTATCTTCTTTAGCAGCTTCGCCACACATTGACCAGAGGTTGCTGGGGACGTCGTGGCCCAATGGCACAATGTCGATCCGAGAGAGTTCGACTCCTGCGTTAACAGTTACGGTTATTGGCAAGCTAACTTGTCTTGTATGAAATGGGCCCTTCACTTTGTTGGCTGGCTGGCCAAGATGCGCGTAATCAATTAATACTACAGCACTTGTCAAGCCTGGCTTGCCAAGAACCTCGAAATCGACCGTCTTCGTACCGCCAGGAGGTATGCTTGTTTCGTCGCTCTCTCCTTCCTTCTTGACGTAACGCAATGCAGCCTTTCGAGAAAGTATGAGCTCATATTCATATAGTTCAGCAGGCGAAGCATCACGCTTGCTGAGCGCTGTCTGTAGAGGCCCTTGCGTGGAATCTTGGAAGGAAAATAGTAGTAGGTCAACAGCAGTGGTTGTAGAAAGATTTTTGAGTGTAACGGAGAAAGTTTGACGTTCTCCTTCAAGGACCATGGCGGCTGCTTGAGAAAGGCTGGTGGAGGTGATCATAACGATTGGCTGGGGAGTGATGGCTGTCAGCGATAAAGATGATGGCTTCGGCAGGCGTGGGTCGATAGCTGGACGTTTCGATAGAGATGCATCCGATACTGGGCATTCCTCTCTCTTCCGCTGCACTCCAAGACCGAAGGCTTTAACCTTTATATCTGAGAGAGGCGACCATGGCTCTAAAAATATGGGGAACCTGCGTTCCCTACAACCTCTGAGCTTGACGATACATCCTGTGATCTTGAATGAACCTGCTGCTCGAGGCGTCCCTGAAACATTCAGAATCTGTGTTCGGTAAGGACCAACTACAGTTTCTTGCACCGTCGATTCGAAGTCGCCCCCATTAGCTTCAAGGCGGATCCTGTCAATCACTATCTCAAACTCATACGGATTCTGGAGAGTGACTTTGAAGGTGGCGCTCTCGCCACAGACTAGAAGTCTTTCGACTGCTTCTGCGTTCGGCCTCTTCAAAAATGGGTTATAAATAAATGGGTTCTTCCCCCCAGCTTGCACGGCTTTTGCCGTTCCGCCAAGATCAGAGCTCCGGTGTGGGTTGGGGGTGCGAGAGGCTGGTAGAGCTTCAAGATCGACGCCACGTACGAGGAACTCATCCCAATACTCAGCCTCTATATCTTGCAGCCCAATTTTAGCAGCGGCGTCGACAGTCCTCGAAATATTGATAGACAGTCGGACTTGCTCGTCTCTCGACATCATCGGCGACGCATTTTCGGTACGAGGTCCTGGTGCTATTCCCGTCCCAGCTGTCCGTAGCAAATCGGCACTGAATCGCAGGACACCTTGAAAATCAGGGAGTGCCTCGGAAAAGCCAATGCAAGCCCGAAGAACATTCATCTTCATGGATTTGCCTCCAAATTGCCGCGCTGCTGTATTCTCCATTATGCGTGCCACAACAGCCTCATCCGAGTCGTCGCATGTTTTGGCGCCATTTTTGGCACCGTCGCTCGGCGAGGAGGGGAAGCCTACTACTCCGTATGTTCTTCCAACAAGGCCCAATAGTGCATCCATGCCACTTTCAACATCACCCTCGCCTAGATCCAAAGCACCAGCCCCAGTCGTATTACCATTAATATGGCTCAGCGCAGCCAGCCCTGCCGCAGGGTGTATACCCATTTCTGCTGCGCCTGCAATTCTAGCGCTCACAAGCCCTGGAATAAGTATTGAAACTAGTTCTCGCATCACCATTGCCTTCTTTCTATCGTAGCCCAAAAACCCGAGGACAGAGGCAATTCCAGCCAATATGACAGTACGATCTATTAGTGAAAGCTCCTTCGCCGCGGCTGAGGATGGAAACGCCCGAAACAAGGTAGTAACAATGACTGATCTGGCTGGGTGAATATTTAGTCGTGGGGTGCGAGTATTAGGTTTGGCAAAGAACGGAGTGCCTAGAACCACAAGTTGCAAGGAACCATCGTCAAGCCTTCCCCCAGCAAGATGCACGGCTGATAGTAACTTCGAAAATCGAATCGCAGACTCGGAGAACGGCAGCTGCGGTAATGACTCGCCAGTGAAATTTGACGCGCGCTCATACAGGCTGAGTATTCTATCCAACAATTCTGGTAGAAGTACAGAGAGGTTCTGTAGGGCTGCTAACCGGTTGATGGTCTCAGGGGTATGCTGCTCTGCGGCTGTTCCCGCTGTAGGGGTTGACGATTTTTCCGGCACGACATAACAGAGCTGTGGGATCTGAAAATCCAAGCCAATCCAAGCAAGCATAATCATTGCAACTACAAGTCCTTCCAGGGCTTTAGCATGCCATAGATGATCGTTGTTAGTCTTGGCAATATATGCGCCCTCAACCAATTCCTTCATGGCATCTTGCCAGCGGCCAGCCTGGAGGTATAGCCCCCCAATGGCTATTGAAACGCGGCCTTTCCCTTTATTTCTCGACCTCTCGCTGAGGCTGCCAGATCCAAATCCTTGAGTTGAGATACGGTCACGACTTTGCTCCCCAATTTTGTCCACGACACTACTAGATCGACTTAGTGAGGGCGGGCTCATGGCACTTGAAGTGCCATCACTTGGTGTATGGGGTCCTGCACCCGGTGTTGTTGGGCGCGACACAGATGCTGAGCGTAAGTTATCCCCCTGTTGTGAGCCAAACCGAACAGGCATAGACATGCGGACCTGGCTCCTATCAACTTTGGGCATAGACGACGTTGACCGAGATTCCGTATCAGGGGTCCCATATTGGGAAGCCCGCCTCGATATAGTCCCACTATCTCCATTTGACCACGAGTAGCCAGGGCCCTGCCTCCCGTCTAGTACCACACTGGGTGATTCAATCATAGCCATCCCCTGCAATGACTTGGCCATTGTAGTCAACTCAGCCAGTAAAACAGAAGACAAATCACACATGATTGTCTTCATCGTCGTTATAGTAGATCCCTTAACAGAAGGCACGGGTATCAAGCCATCGGGCAATGCTGGGGACTCCTTCTGATGATGATAGTCAAAGAGCAGGGCCTGGTGAACCAAGGCCTTTGGATACTGGTCTCTGATGGTCTCCAGCTCTTGGTCTAAATCCCGAATTTGTTGTAAATGCGTCTGGTAATCGTATCCATTAGTTTCGTTCCCGTCCTTATCTTTACATGATACATGGTTGAGTTCGGAGCCATCTGCGATCGCTAGAATGACAAGCGGCGCGCGATATAATTCGAAGGGGGCTAGGGCGAGGTGCGAAGTAGGTGGAAGTGAAGTCGTAAGGTCATAAACTATCATACCAGCTGGAAAGGCCAGTGGGGAGAACATGTCTATAATCGTCAGCAGTTGCACAAGGGTGATTCTTCAATCGCCGTGAGACTTACTTCTATCAGGTCGTCGATCGGGACTAATGTCCCCCAGTCGAACGACATTCTCGGGGTATAATCGCTGAACAAATGTCTCAAAGTGCGCTCTCTTCACCTGTCCAAGGGGCAGTATCAACGCCTTGACCCTCGCTGGCGCGATGGGCGACAGAGGGTCAAACACCATACTGTCATTTGGAGGTGCGGTAGCTCAGCGGAATTGGCTGGAAGATGGATGCTGATTATTCTATATGTATCGCATAACCATAACGAATCGAATCATAAGCTTCGTACAAGAAATCTGGTTCGTTGACAAGAGGTTCAGAGCTATATTAGGGAGCTCTTGACAGTTGCGATCCTGCCACTCCTATCGCGGATATTTGTGGTTGCGACCGGAAGTTACCGACCCCACAGTGCAGAGTACCGCCAAGCTCCTTCCCGCCGCTAGACACATTTAGGTATTCCCCATCGGATGAAACAGCTTTCTTCAACACACAAGGGTTCAACTATATCAAAATGAAATGTTTTGGTATTTGCCAGCACTTCTTCGAATCTGCTGGCCTAATGCTCCTTAAGCGATCTTTTTGGAATAATAAAATGCTCAAATAATTTCATGGGCTTTCTTGGGCTTTATCTGTACTCGGAAAGCTAGGCTCTCTTCGTTGATGTAAACATCTCGTATGATTTCCCAAATCCCCAGACCCATTTTTGTGGTCGCGAGGCCACGGACCTACGTAAACCACCTCGTTAGGGTCCAGATGAGATAAGTTGTGGATAGCATAAAAGGTAACCTATGCTCTCATATTATCTCCCAGTCTCATCTGCTTCATTGAGTTCCCAACACAATCTCGTTGCTCTCTCATTCCTCCTACCATATCAGCACAGAAACAACCAAAATGGGCAAATCAGGCCATTCAAATTCTCGCACATCTTCATCTTCGACGTCACTCTCCTCGCCGGCATATACCTCCCAGGCCTTAGCACTTCACAGCCGAATGGGAGGACCCCATCCCAGCGCTACCCAAACAGTCCAGCCCATAAATGTCACCGGCGAGATCGCAGACATGCCTTACAGTGACAATCCCCCAGCTCGTACCACCCGAGGTTCAGGCTCTCGCCGTCGGCCATTGCCAGAATCTTCACATACTTCCAGCTCTAGCTCTGGCTCTGGCTCTGGCTCCGGGTCCTCCGGCGCTGCTACACCACTCCAGTATTCGCCGCCTACGTCGTCGGGCCACGCCCAGGCGCAGGGGTTGCATATGGGGATGGCGTGGGCGCAGCCTCATCGCACTCAACCGGTTTGTCCATTTGCACCCTTTACAGGTTTCTTTGTGTGGATGGAGCTGATATTAGTAGAAACCTCGACAACGGATCGACCCTGTTCGGCAACCAGGGGCGGAGGGCATACCTGATTTCAGAAGAGGGCCTCGGGACTGGGCTCTGTGTGGTCTTTGCGAACCATAAAGAGGGCTCTATATTTATACTTTGGTAATGACATGACCTATACTAAAGTTGCTAATGAGACCTATAATATATTATTGCATGGATGCGCGGGAAACACACATTTCGATGTGTGTGAGGTGAGATGAGAGCAGCAACCGCGGAATAAATCAATTTTGCAATTTTGTTTAACCTAGAGCTATTTAAAAGCCCATTTTACCCCGGTTTCCAGTCTTCTATTTGGTATCTTAGATGGTCTTCTCGACCATGGTGATGCCGTACTTCTCAAGCTCCTTCATGAGCGGGTTGTTGAGCTTGCCGTACATCGGTGCCAACACACCCTTCTCTTGGATGGTTCCATCAAGCACCTGCTTAACAGCCACACCGCAGGGGATACCGACGGTCTTGGCCATGGCGCTGTAACCCTTAGGGTCACCGTACTCGCACAGAGTCGACGTCCTGGTCTCCTTGCGGCCGTCCTTGTGCTCAATCTCGAACTTGTGCTGGAGCATGACGAAGTCGCGCTCGCCGGCCTCGAACTGCATCTTCTTCTCGAGGGTGGCGCAGAGAGTGTCGAGCGGGTTTCCGCGGGGGATGGTCGCCTCGTCGGAGAAGAGTCCGATCCACTTCAGGCCGGAGATAAGACGAGCCTCCTCCTCCTCGCTGGAGAAGCTGGCCTTGGTCTTGATAGCGGCGGTGAGGTCAGCCTCGCCGCCGGACTTGGCGGCGAGAATCTGGGCGGTGGCATCCTTCCAGGCGATAGGGGTGGTGAGGTACGAGGCGGGCTCGTCGGAGAGGAAACCCATGTCGACGAGGACCTTGATAAAGGCGGGGAAGCCCTGGTAACGGAGAGTACCGCGGATGATGGTCTGGCACTCGGGGATGTTGTAGCGCTCCTTGTATGGCGTGGAGTCGCGGTTGGGGTAGGCAACGAAGGCGTAGCCAGGGTAGATGAAGTATGGCTTGGCGGCAGCCATCAGCTCCTTGCCCTCAATCTCAACAATCTTGCCATCCTTGTAGTACTTGGCAGCGTTGCGAAGAGCAAGGAGGACACCACGGGACGACCAGGAGAACTTGTATCCGAGCGGGTTGTCGGAGTTCTCTGGGGATGGAAGACCACCGCAGTATGACAGGAAGGAAAGGATCTTTCCACCCTCGGCGTGAACCTCCTCAATCGTCTTGACGGCGTACAAGTGATCAATTCCGGGGTCAAGACCAATCTCGTTCATGACTGTGATTCCGGCATCCTTGGCAGCCTGGTCGAGCTCCAGCATGGCTGGGGAGACATAGCTGGTTGTGACGACGTGCTTCTTGTTGCGGATGGCAGACTCGATGACCTTGGCGTGGAAGATGTATGGGATGAGGGAGATGACAAGGTCGTGCTTGGCCACAACGGCGTCGAGTGCAGCTGCGTCGTTGACGTCGACGGAGACAGCCTGGGCGTTCTTGACGCCCTCAGCGAGCTTCTTCGCGCTCTCGATGGTACGGCAAGCTGGGAGATGTAAGTGATGGCTCAGTAAGAATGTTCAAATGTATCCATACCAACAGAGACCTGGATTCCGGCGTCGCTGAGGACATCAAGCGTCGGTTGGGTCACAAACCCAGCTCCGAGCATAAGAACCTTCCTATGAAGTATGCGTCAGTCATCCATCGTAATTACCAGAGAACATGAGACGACTTACTTGTCAGCGAATGAAGACATAATGGCAATATGTTCAATTTTGTGATATTTCAAAATTGTTGTTTATGAATCAAAACCCGGGGCAACAGCACTACGTAGTCACAGTCGGTGTATGGAGGATTTCACCAAGAATTGATTGGCGGGGCAGGCCGGGATCGGGGAGGGGGTTCGTTTGGTGGATGTGGGATGCGGGGCAACAAAAATGATGCAACCATTATCGCTTGAGCATTCGATACTCCGCACCTCGCTACAACAACTTTGTAGCGAGGTATGTCGGGTAAATAGAATCTCATAGTTTCTGCAAGATATAGCCAACGCCTTTTTTATTCTCGTGGGGGGATGGAAGAGAAAAAAAAAACTGATTCCACTTGCCACGTCATGCAACATAAGAGTCAAGAGATCAGATTCTGTGTACAACTCACCCCACCATATGTAACTTGATTGAAAGTTCATCAAGTTAGACTCGACCGTTATACGTAGATCATGGATAACTGCCTCCTATGGTAGGCTAACCCCTGAATTCCTTTGAACAAATTTTATATTCCCTTAATATTCCAGTCACTCTATGTTCTATTCATCTCAAGCTTGCAATTCTGTCCAAAGCAATCGCTGGTCTCTCACCAGTCCAGCAATCCATCCAAACCCGATATTTTATAACGCCCACTTTGTCAGGGAGTACACATAGATCTGTTTCGTTGCCACATTGTAGTTTAGGCAGGATCGAAAATTCCCCATCTTGCTTGGGGGAGTTCATGGGCTCCGATAGCTGGAGATCAGGGGTATCGGTGAACCACTGGTAGATTTCTCGAGAATTGTGTCTGTAATATATAAGGCCCAGGAAAGGCGAATACCCAAATGGTGCAGCAAGGGCCCTCAAAGGTACGGCATGTTCCTCGACAAACAGGGGGACTGTCCTCAAGATGCCCCGAATATGACCGAACGCAGGGCCGATTCCTTGGCTAGGAGGGGGCCTATCTTCAGATTTCTCTGAATATGACCGACACTGTCCTTTCGAGACTGGCACGTGAATAATCTGCTGCCTGGATGACAGTTGGGAAATCGTCGAGGCGCTGCCATGACTCCGAAGAGGAATCAGCTACCACAATAATTACCCTCTTATCATCTCCAGCCGTAACTACCGTAATATGTGCATGTTCGACGTTGATCTGAGGCGTTTGGGTTGCATTCTCACTGTCGGCTAACACGAGGATGATCACTTTCGACTGTATGATAAATGAGCGATGGGTGTCCGTGATGCCGCCGCTGGTGTTATTGTAAGGTAGATGCCGAATTCGATGGTGGCGCGACTCGAGAGCCAGACCAAAACACTCAAAGGGGTCAGAGGTATCACCTGGGTCCCCACTAACTTGAGGCACCAGAGGAGTCAATATCAGAACAACGTCACTGTCCTCTAAGTCCCCGATGACAGCTAATGAGTTGGTGGCATCTCGTCGAAGAAGGGCAGGTTCCCTCCCATTCTGCATGGGAGGCGAGTTAAATCCTAGGCCATTCGATTCCTGCGGATGCCTTACGCCATTCCTGACAAGCGCATGTCAGCAGCATGCCCGAAAATCGTCGACGGAATAATAAAGGAATACTAACTCCTCGCCCCTATCCTCGTGAGTTTCTGGAGACTCGTTCCTACCGGGTGACATGTTGTAATCAAACGTAGACAACGCTTGAAAACCCGAACGTTGATCAGAAGAAAGTTGTGACAATGAGAAAGAATACAACCAAATTTTGATACCGCGCTGACATTTTTGTTGCCGGCATTGTGTAAATTAGATAAGACGAAGCTAGCCTTGGATGATGCGCTGCTATGCCGATTATGGACATAGAAAGTAAACTGCCTGGCCAGCTGATGTGGTTAAATTGAGCTCAAACATTCTATGTATTCGCGCACTCGAGAACCGGACAAACCCCTCCCAGTAGATCTCCCTGGGATTACACTGGCTAGCGCTCCCATACAGAAGGTCTGCGCTGAGATTGAGTGTATGATTGAAGTGGCTTAGTGACACAGTATGGCTTGGTTCAGCTTGCCAGGCTCCTGTTAGGAACGGGCCATAGTTCCTTGGCTACCTATTGGTCTTCGCATAGCGGCACAAGTAAGGCGAAAGGATTTGGAAGCAATTTAAAGCAACACAGTGTTTTATCGAGGCCACCTCTGACTTTCTACCGAATTGATATTTCGCCCAAACCATTTGCGGCAAGCCGTGGCGTAGCGCATGGCAATAGTCTTGGGAATGGGCAGCTAGATCAGCATGAGCGGATACTAATCTGTTACAGCCTTCCCTCTGATTATTCTTCAGGAGCGGGGGACCCATAGTTGGGCTACGCAACCTAGAACCTAGATTCACTTCGGCCAAGTCTTGACAGCCTGACACCGGGGGTGACACCCGGGCTGGTACAACACTAAGTATATTGGCTTCCTTAGGCGGTAAGGCGTAATATGATGGCAAGAACTTGTGCAAAACGACTGAGAAAGGGTCTTGGGAACCTCCTGAACACCTTGATGGTTGCGTGAGTCTGGAGCTTGGACAAAGGTGCCCTGTACTGCGCCGTAGAACGCCACCATAAGGTAGTGAACCATGTTTCTCACCTGGGGATACATGAGCTGTCTGTGAAACAGAACATCCTCCTATAGTTCCATACCCGCCCGCGTCCCGGTACCTGGGAACGTGGAAAAGGCGTTTCGGTTTTCGGGTCAACCAGATCCCTGGACGTGCATTGGCGAGATATACAGCCAATGTCCCCAGGTCGTACAGAAAGATTTGGGATACAAATATATCCCATCTGCCACCCGTGACATCGCCCCTCGAAATATATTCCAGGCGAAGAGTAAAATGGCATTCCTCTCAAGTGTCTCAGCCGCTTTGACCTTATGTTGCTCTCTTATAATTGGCGCCCAAAGCTGCTTCCGAGACACAGATCCGCTACCCTTTCCCTCCCTGTACGGCGCAGAGAGGGCTTTTCATATCCAACACCGAGATGTGTTCCCATAGCTTTTCAATGTAACAGTACCTCCATTGTAGCGACTGGGCTCGGCGTCGCCAACTACGTCAGCATTGTCAGATATGGAATCGACGTCCGCAACTGTCTCACAAGCACATGCGCCTTCGTCGGACATGCCGGGTACCAATGAACGCCACATCCAGTTGGTAGGCCATAGGCTGCTGGTGCTGCAGATGTTGATCTATCGGACTACACTGATCAGCATGGAAGCGGATGTAGAATCTCCAATGGGAAATACTGTTGGTTGGACCAATCCCACCTGGATGTTGGAGACTAAGAGGATGGCCACTCAGCTCGTCTTTCAGCTTTCGCCATCGCTGCCATGTTTCCTCTGAAACAGCTGCGAATGTTCCAGAACGATGCACAGCTGAATCTTCATCGAAATTCCTCTCTGGGCTGTGACGTTGACCTGCACAAGTGAAGACACGCGCATTACACCTGATGGCCAAAAGAAACACTAGGCTCTATCCAACACTATGTGAACATAAATGGAATATCAATTGAATAATAGGACGCATAAAAAAAAGTCCCAAATAGAGAGGCTGTAAAGACCTTGGACAAGTATAAGAAATTTAAATAGCGACACAGAGACACAGTACCAGATATCAGGAGAAGGGTCTGTAAATCAAAGATATAAGCGCCCAAATAATCGGGGGTAGGACGTTTCGTAGTTGTTGGTTGGTGTGCTCATTTGATTCGCTTGTTATCAGAGGGGGTAACTTATTGGGATTGTGCCTGTGTGACATGAGATGCAGGGCGACTAGAGCACTGTTCAGCACAACACCGCGCATCACCAAAACACCCAACATATATATCATATTGTATAAAGTCACGTTCATACAAGAAAAATCACGGTGGATAATGTCAGAGATATCATAATGCAGTCTTCTCCTCCACCCGAAGATGACGGGAAGACAATTGGACTTCTGTTGACAGACTTCAAAGATGGCAAGTCGCGTCAAGAACCGCGTCGGGTCACGTGTACTAATTGGGAATTATAGCTGCTCAAATACCGGCGAAACAGAGAGCTGTTAAAATCAATCGGACTGTTGAAAGAGTGGCAAACAAGGCCTTTGAGGATGGGCTCTCTGAAGCGTCCTTGGATGAGCTTGTTGACATCGTAACGCTGCCAAATGAGCTCGACCAGGCCAGCATCGCCAACATTGTCAGAAATTTGTACCCGGCGGCACAGATATCGGATGATACTCTTGTGAAAGTTATAGGCTCTTTAGGTCATGGACAATCTAGAGCGGCTTTTCCGGTGCAGTCGCTGCTATTAAAGTGGCTAGTTATGGTCTATGACTCCATTAGGACCCCGAAGATATTGTCCCATGCATACAGCTTCCTATTTAACCTACTCGATACAATTGCCATAAGGTCCATTCCGCTCTATCACCTTCTGTCTTCAAATGTTAACGACAAGCAGGGCGCCCCTGTGCCACCTCCTGTCGCTGATTACTCGCCGAAAGCATGTGAGGCCATTCCGAATTCAATCGCTGTAAGTGAATGCCCTACAAGCTTGGAGCCTGTTAGCTGACACGGCCTAGATTGGAATTAGCAAGGCGTGCTGGTAATGAACCACCACTTGTTGGACTCATCAGGGTCTACAAGGACTATTACCCCGATGTCATTGTTGGCCAGTTGACCGCGGGAAGGGCATCGGTGTTTACGGTAAATATCAAAAGAGCCTTGCCCAAACGGTGCCATGTCTAACCGTCTACAGCACCCAAATCCGGAATGGAAAGCAAGATTGGCAGAAATCCAGGAAGACTATGCTCAGAAAACAGTGGACGAACAACAATCTCGACGGGACACCTTCCGAGTTGTGAGGCGTGGCATAAATGGGGCAAAGAGAAGCAGGGTCTCTGTGATACCAGAGGTGCATACCTCTAATGCTCAAGAGGTAAGCAGACACACAATGACTGAGTCTAGGCAGTATGCTAACTGATGCAGACATCGGTGACATTGGAAGAAATTGAAAATGCCAGCGGTTTTGTTGGCGTGCTCGAGAAGATAGAACTGCCCAACCAACTGGTAGCTGTCATGGGTGACCCGCTACTACAAAAGCTTCTGCAGTTGAAATCTACAGATGCGGTGAGGCAGCGAGTGGATAACTGGCTCATGGCATTCTTTGAAGACCAGCTGGAAGGAGATGGGACGTCAGAGGGCGCTCTTTTGGATATGTTGGCTTCGATATTGGAGTATACTCGGTTCACCAAAGTAGGCCTATCTCAAAATTGCTTCTTCGAATACTTACTAACAGGTTAGGATCTCCCACCGGCTTGTGCAAAATATCTCCATTCCCTACTTGAGGACTGGAATGGGGTTACAGGACGCGCGGTTGTGCTTGATCTCCTTTCCTATACTCCAATTGCTCCATTTGAAGGTACACATACGTCCGTTATAAGGGGTCCTCATGATGCTAATGTTTTCTAGAACTTTATTTATCAACTTTCCAGCCCCTGGAATGGGCGATTCTAGATGACACCCCGACTTCGCAGATAGATCTCCTCTCATTCTACACCTCCATCATCAGGAGCTGGACTTCTTCTCTTCTCTCCAGTACCCCGCCAGCGTTTACAAGCACGACAATAAACGCTCTTACCACCCACGTAAATGTTCTGGCTTTAACGATTCTCCAAACAGGTCACATGCAGAGCACTATCACCCACCACTCGATACTTTACTTCTACGAAGCCATGGCGGGCCTTCTCAGTCAACCGTCCCTCCAAGCACATGTACGCATCACAACTCCACCATCAGCTCTGGTATACACACTCCACTTCGTACCATCACTATCGACCTTCTCCCGCCTCTGCGCCATCCTCGCACTATACAAGCGCGCCTTCGAGACGGCGATGTCGAAGCCCATTCCCGCACGCCCGGACACAACCCAAGGAGCAAACCAAGAATCATATCCCAAGGAGTACGTCAATCATTTCAACGGCTTCCTAATGGACATTTGCAATTGTTTGTGGCGATCACGGGCGTTCAACACCACAGACACAAATGCCCTAGGCTGCCTCTTGCCGCCTCCTCTTCTCCCTAAATTCACGTCGTACGTCTCGTCCCTGGACACCGGCCTCGCCCTGCCTTCGCTCTTCACCCTCTCGTATTCTCCCGTACTGTGCAACCTCTCGATCTCGTACCTACGGGAGCTAGAGGATAAGGCGGAAGAAGAGACAATGGGCGGGATTAAGACACGGCACGCGGGTCCGGTGACACAGAAGAGCCTGGTTACGCTTGGGAAAGAGGGGGGGTTGCAGCTTAGTTGGGCGGATTACAGGCTAGGTGTCCTAACATACTTGGAGCGGAGGGGCGCCAAAGGGGTAGGGGAGCTGATGTATAACACGATGAAGCATTTGATGACGGCGAGAGAGGCGGCTGCTAAGGTTTGAACGACAGAGGGTATACCGGCTCACATGCCGGTTCTGAATTGGCGGTAATATAGCACAATGATCAAGCGCATTTTGACATATATTAAAATGTAGGCTCGATGCTGAACCGTCTCAATTTCTATCCACTGTGCATTAAACATTATATCTGTCGAGCGGTTCTGTCCCGGTAGTAAAGCCCCCGTCTCCCATCGTCCACTGCAGTAAAGACGCCCCAAACTCCCAGTCCCATAATCAGACACTGCCTATTTTATACATGCGCCAGGCACTTCCTCTAATTCCCCGCACTATATGTACGTATCGTATCCATCCGTCCCGGTTTGGTGTGTTTCATGCTCCCATGCCATTACAACTCCTTCTCAACCTGGGCCGCAGTCGCAGCGCTCGCTCTCGCCGTCTCAACCACAGCGCGGAATTTGTCTCCTACTGTCCCCAGCAATGTCTCTGCGGCGCTCGTCGACAGTGCGTCCTTGGAATCTGCGTCACCCTGGTAGTAAAACCACGCCCGGTTGATGAGGAAGGTGATGTGTTGCGGGAGGTAGAGGCAGCCGGCGATGAGGACCATGGAGAAGATGATGAATATGCAGGAGTCTAGAAAGCAATTAGCGCTGGAGTCTGAACATTGTCGTGTGATGAAACGGTTGGGGGGGTTCGAAAAGGGGCCTTGATCGAGGGGAACGGAAAGCCGGGTTTAGGCACCCAACAACAGTATATGGGCTCGTTACAATGGGGAGAACGGATAGACATACTGAAGATGAACTTCTCCGTCGGCGTCAACATGTACAGACTGAATGTAACTTCATACTGATATCTCTTGCGTTGCAGCCAGCGGAAGCCCGAGGAGACCACGGAAGTTTCGGAAGGCATTGCGCCGTTTGTCGAGGGTATAGCTGATCAAGTATATTTCTTAGGCGTGTCGTGAGTATAGATAATATCGTATGGGCAATGCGAGGGTCGTCGAGTCGTCGAATTCTATGTTGGACAATACAAAGTTGGCGGCGATTTTGACTTCCCGTCCCTGGCGTATGCGTAATCCGGACCCCTGCAAGCCGGCCCTCTCGGCGCCGATAGCCTCGTGCCTTGTCTCAAAACCCACGCCTCGCCTCGTTCCCACGACCGAGGACCGGAAATGTAGCGCTGGGTTTAACAGCAATCCTCTATATCAACTCGGACTACAAATAGATATGAGCTAACCCAGCTATCATGCTGCGTGCTCTCAACCCGAACGCCTGGGCACCGCGCGCCACCGCAGCCGTGCGCCTCATCTCAACCGCATCGCCTCAATGGGCGAAAGCGATGCCGCGGCGCCCCGCGCCACTGCCTGAGGAAGAGTTCACTGAAGCGTTCCTCTGCGGGTCCGGCCCTGGCGGCCAGAAAATTGTACGATATCTTACCATTGCTTAGGGAGCGAATGACTACTAACTTGTGCGCCAGAATAAAACTTCCTCTGCTGTGCAGCTTAAGCACCTTCCGACGGGCATCGTGCTAAAAGTGCAGGCGACACGATCAAGGAGCCAGAATAGGAAGATTGCGAGGGAGATGTTGGCGGAGCGGGTGGAGCTGCTGGAGAAGGGGGCGCAGAGTCGGGTGGCTATTGTGGGAAATGTGAAGGCTAAGAGGAAGAGTAGCGCAACCAAGAAGAGTAAGAGGAAGTATAAGGCTCTGGAAGATGCGAAGGCAGAGGCCCTTGAAGCAAGCAAGGCTGCGGAGGCTGGCGATGCTGCGAGTAAAGATTCTCAGGGAGGGAGCTGAGAAGTATGAGCGTGTGTGCGTGTATACAAAACCCGCCTTTCAATCGAACATAGAACAGCCCATGTGCTGTCATGCCTGGAACTTCGGGGACCAGGCTGTTGGCATACATGGCGGCTCTTGGAGCTACAGGTACAGCCATACCCAGAGTCAAGATACTCAAGAGCGCTTAAAAGCATGACATAGATGGCGGGCACAAGGCCAATTAGGATAGCCTCATAGACATAATAATCAACGTTCCGATTCCCATTAGAGATTGTCTATGTTACAAGCATGCTCGCAATAAAAACCTGACATCACTCCCATCATCACCGTGGCCCCGCCCCACGTCCCCAGACCACCCATCCTGTACAAACCTCCCCATCACAGAGCCAAGTTGTACGCATACTCATCCTCCATATTCTGCGAAATCCACAGCAGCACCGAACTATCACCAGTTAGCCTAACCCACGAATCGTCATCATGCACACGAAACTTACCTCAGCATCACCCCCGCATTCGCCAACACATTCGCCAGCCCCATTCCGAGCGTCGGCCACGGCACGCCGGGCACGATATACTTCATCACGAAGACGGCGACGCCGCCAGCCATGCCACCCGCAAGGAAAGCAAAGCCAAGGAACAGGACGACGCGCGCCTTCCACGCGACGCCGGATCCAGAGTACGAGAAGGAGTCGGCGGAGAGGCGCGACTTCTCGATCGAGTTGATGATCAGCATGCCCAGCGTGGAGAAGATGAAGGGCAGCCAGTCGATGAAGGTGATGTGGGTGTGGAGGGAGCCGTTGAGGGGGGACTTGGAGTAGACGGCGGCGTCGAGGAGGATGTAGAAGGCGAGGGAAAACTAGGAGTGGAGGGTTAGCTTGTGTTGAAGGCATTATATGGAAGTAGGTATGTCTTCAAAGATAGAGCTCTTGCCCGCTATCTGGGATGGGATGCTCGCAACCCGGATGGTCTCGTAGAGCTTGAAGACACAGCGTCGAAGCTATAGAGAAGCTGTAGATGAACTCACCAATCCTCCAGCGGCATACACGCCCGCGCTCCGCACAACAGAGCTATTGACCCATTCCGGGATCTGGAACTTCCAGAGCCTCTCTTCAGACATCGTCGCTAACAGTAAGCGCCTGCTCGTTGTTCGTGGTTTGGGAGTCGCAGATCGGAAGTCGACTACGCCTGAGCCTGGTAGAAGGCTAATATGCTTCACCTCTCTAGAGGAGATAATGGTCGTCTAGGTGGTATTCGTGGGTGCTGGTGTTGCGGCGGTTGTCGTTTGATCATAGGTTAAGCTCAGCCATGTTCCGCGCCCGCCCCAACTATTGGTGACGACGTCTGTCGGCGTCAATCACAGGTCACGTGCCGACATGGTTTATTGGCGGTTGGGTCACAGCCAGTTCTATTTTTTAAGAAGCACTCCTCACAATCAAATTTATAGGCAATTTCACGTCAAATGATAATCGCGTTTATCAACTATTCATTCATCGAATTCAAGACAGCCGCTGCCCTCAATCTTGCGCCCCACTCCTACAATGCTACACACTGATCTAATCTCACATGCACAAACCGGGTTTCGAAAAGTCCCCTCCCATATTGCCTTGCCTCATTGCCCCTATACTGATTACCCAGCGGAGTGCTTGCCAAAGCGCGCTGCAGCCTCGAAGAAGAGAAATAATGAAAAGTCGAGTTCTATGGTACAACAGAAGATGATGTGAATTCAGGGGAAAACGTCCTTCCGACTATGGTGACTCCAGTAATCCATCAAGGCCAATCAAGGTTCCGCCGTTGCTTCATGTATGTATCACTGCCAATGAAAACTGGCCGTGGTGCATATGCGATATGTAACCCCCATTAAACTGCAGCGTCTGCAGCGATCCCGGTACGCCGTCATTGCATCTACTGGACTAGAAGCAATTTCCTCATCTCATAATCATATCTCAATTGTCTTCATGACGCTGTCGTCCTCAACCGTTGCCTGCTTGGCCGCGTTGCCGTTCAACTTGGAGTCCGTGGCCGATGTGCCATCCGCTTTCACGTTCTCCTTGTCATCTTTGGTCACAAGCGGGTCTAACAAGGACTCCATGGCCTTAATGCGCTTCTCCTCGTCACTGCCTCGGGGAGTTGCGATTTCAACAAGCGGTTTGCTGGAACTGGACACATCCGTGTTCACAACGCCCTGTAGCGGGGAGGCAACTTGCGCCGCTGGGATTTCCTCGGCAACTTTCGATAAGGGACTTGACTTTGGATAGTTGGGTCTGTTCGGGCTTGACACAGGCGAAGCGCCGCTGAATCGTTGCATGGACCGTCCTCGTGGCTCGCCCATCTCGGCAACTGGGCTATCGTACGGGGAGCCTGTTGGAGACCCGGCACCCTTGGCAGACCCGTTCTGTGGCCGCCTGCGTGGACCTCTACGGCCGTACTTCTGGTCGGATCTCCATCTGAGAATATCCAGGTATCCGGGCTCAACATGCGATGTCTTGAACTCACGAAGCTTCAGCTCGTTCGTCTCCTCGTCGATAAACCATTTGCCGCTGTTAAGATCGTCGGCGACAGTTGCCAAGAATGATGCCCAGGATCTAGAAACAACGTATTTGCAGTCATAGTCACGGCCGAAAAGGATAACCTGGCCCCATTTTCCAGTAGGGCCAGGCGCCAGGTCCACGGCCAAGTTGTTTCCTCCCCAATCGCGAGCTAATGGGATCCAACGGGGGTGGGCGTAGACCCTCTGGATTGCTCCTGGGGGCTGCGAATCCTGCTTGGATAAGAGGTCCTGGCGCCACATCGGGTTTTGTGGCTGCTGGGGCTTCTTCGAGGATGATGCCGAGGAGCTTCCGCCAAGAGCTGTGGCCGGTGTCGTGGGCTTGTTTGTCGATGGCGAATTGAGATATTCCTCGTTGACCGTTTTCCAATTCCTCCACTCATGTACAATCTCCTCGCAGTCAAGTAGCATACAGCCAAAAATCATACCCGTTGGTCGGCCGCCCACCTCTTGTCCGTCGTGGAATTGTAGCGACTCGCGCACGTCCATTGGCAATGAGCAGTCCAGTTGGTGTTCAAGGTCGTTCAAGTCGTTGCTTGTGCATCCCTCTCCAAGCTCCTCAAAGAGTTCCTCGTAGTGCTCCTCGGCCCATTTATCCATCCTCCTCCACGAATGTGCAACCGGTGGGGGCGGTGGCAGTCCTTCCTGAAAGGCCTGCATCTGAATTTCCCCGGGGCTGCTACTGCTTTCCGCGAAGTTGTCATTCTGTCTTTTTTGGGCTGACGAGGATCTCATTCCAGGCGAGTATGGAGATGGAGAAGTATTCCCTGGGTTCCGGGCGTATGCTGGAGACGGAGGGAAGGCATTGCCATTTAGCGCCGACACTGAGACTTGGTCGTCAAGGTAAGGGGATGAGATATCAGCTCTCGACTCGGAGCCATCGGTCGCGACGGAGGTAAGGGGGTCGTGTCGACTCTGAGCGAGTGGTACATGCTGCCCAGTGCGATATGGGGAGTCGAAATCGGAATCTGTATATAGATCATGAGCATAACGCCGCAGCCACAGTGGATTCGGGGGTGAGCGTACGGCGATCGTAACTTGTTAGACTGTGCCAAGCAGATCGGAATACTTTTCCGAATCCAAGCCTATATCGCAGAAGCCAGAGTCAGTACAGGAAGGACATGGAGACCTGGGATGAGGAATGGGGTGGAGCTTACGAAGCCATCGGGAAGAGCTTCAGGTGCGGCGGTTGTTGATGGAGGGAGGTATCGCGGACACCCAGTCGTTCAATCGTAGATTGCCTGCCAGTGATGGCGTTGGTCGACTGGCAGATAATCTTACTCGCGCCTCCTGTAAATGATGCAAAAGAGTGTTGTATTGAGAGGGGAGTTAGTGAAAGATCGAGAATCAGGGTGTCCTCATGGGTGTCGCGTCTTCAGGAGTTTGGAACTTGGAGTAGGTCGGCTACAGATAGTATCCTTTCCTCCTTCCCTCTGTGCCTATCGCTCGATTAGGGTAATATGCGCTAAACAGGGTTCGAGGAACGACCTAACGGTCCGAACTAGAACTTCAGGAACTTAATCTTGCAAAAAATACTGTAATAACAAAAAGAAATGAGTAGGTGCATAGGTGCAGGAAAATGCCGTAGTGAGTTTACACCTGAAACAAAATAAATATTCGAACGGCTCTTCTTCTCAGTGCGACGCGGTACGAGTATGTGATTAAGGGGACGGGGTCACCAGGGTACTCCTATATTAGCCACAGGCGACAGGCGATTGATTCTTAGGGTCTTGGTAATGTATGGGGGATCACATTTGAATGCTTGATGCATCAATCACTGACGGCCTCATTACTGGGATTGGTGATTCTGTCGGCTTATTGACAGAAAATGAGGTTAATATCGCGTGTTGGCCATATGGAAGCCGAAACTGGTTTCGTTCCTTGTCCTTCTCCTTACCCATATATTAATTATGGTAAGTATAACCCCAGATCGCTGCAAATTCAAGAGCTGCGATGGGCTCTTCCCAGCCCCAACGTCATAACTTGTGTATCACATCACAGAACGATTCCATTGCCAATTCCCTACCACTTTCACAGAAGAAGCATTCCCTTTTCACGATACTCACACTCACACACAGAAAGCCAGCCCTGCAAAAAAAACCCCTATCGCGGCATACAAAAACTGGGAACGGCAAATGATGTGCATCTCCTTCCCCCTTCTCCATTACCGCGTCCCCATTTTCCCAGCCAGCGTGCTCTTAGCTCTACCAAACAAACCACACACACGGCCTGGACCCAGATCAGATCAGCGTGGCAAAAGCCTTTGAATCCCCACGATGCGCACCGAAAGGGGGAACAACAAAGAGACTAAAAAGGGGTGGTCCCAGTTATAATTACAGGCTAGCTCGGCTACCCTGGCACGTAACGTGATTTTGAGAATTGGAGGTGCCGAAATGGAAGGGGAGGACGAAATCCCCACATACCCAGCTGTGCAAGGGAGAGATACGGTTTGTGGGCTAGATATTTTGGGGCGCCAAGGGATGTGTACTGGATTATAAATGGTGCGTCAGCCACCGTCGCACTGATCAAGCCGCGAGCCGTTTGACGGTTTTGCGGACGCGGTGGAGTGGAGCACACGTTTTGGCACAGGAAATCATCTGAAGTTCTGCGTGGTGGGAAGTGCCTGCCGCCATTTCGCGTTCTTGCTGTATCCTGAAGCCCGCTCTCCAATAGATATTACACGCTCAGCTCTCCTGCCAAATATCACAACGGATATATATAATGTACTGTACAATCCCACCCAATCAATCCGCCAAGGTATCCATCCCAAGTGACCCGTGCCCATACGCCCGTTCCCCCCTGAAAATGCTTCCAACACCGACGTCGTCCTTACAAATCAACTCTGCCACATATACTCGCTGAGCTGCAGGAGGAGCTCCCCCATATTCCGCTTCGCCACAGTGCTAACCCCTCGCTCCGGGTCGGCGATCTGCTCGCTGAAGCAGAGCTCAATCAGCGTCTTCAGCTCGTCGTAGGTGAACTCCCCGTTTCCGTCCTTGCCCTTCGGCTCCTTGGCCTTCTCCAGCACGGCGGCGTGCCCGTCCATGAAGAGGTCGTAGTAGTCTGCAGAGCGGGTGAGGTTGGAATCTGGCTCGATGTTTTTGAGATTCTGCTGTAGGACGAGGATGTTGAGCTGCATGCGTCCGCAGCCGTTCGCATTCATCGGCTTTACCATGCCAGCGTTAGTAACGAGGTAGTTGTCTATGAGGAGAGCCAGGCCGTTGCGGAGAAAGCTTATTTCTTTGTCGTGGAGGTAATGGCTGGTCGTCCCATCGTAGGCAACAAGTTCGGCATTGAGGCTTAAGATGCGAGGGTCGGGGTCGCTGACGACTTGCTCCAAAAGGTAAGGTGCGTTGGAGGGAGATAAAGCGAGTGCGAGGGTCTGTACAATCTGGCATCGGCTTTCAACGTGCAGAGTCAACAGGACGGTGCCCGCGAGGTCTTGGTATGACGAGACGATAGAATCGAAGGCACTAGAACTGTTAGAATAGACAATCGTTTAAAATCAGTGGATATAACTTACACAACAGTCTCCTGTGTCATCGGTAGATATACAGAGCCCTTATTATCACCAGGCCCATTTGCGGCCTGAAGTAGAGTCCAGCGACGGCTTTGTGATGCACGCATAGTCGTCCGTCGGGAAGAGTCAGCGTCATGATGCGTGATATTCCGAAGCTGGTTGATCTTGCTAGCCAGCCACCTCATACTCGTATAGAGCAGGCAGAGAGATGTGACTATCTTCCGATCCAATATGATATCAGAGTCGGTCAGAGGGTTCTCATTCGTTTGCAATATTAAAAGACCGCTCTCTTTGTCCAAAAGGCTGCGGTTCTCCTCTCCATCCGTCCAAAGCTTCTTGACGGTGTCATGAATCTCGCCAGGTCCCATTGCGATGGCAGCCGACGCTTTTAGAGATGGACCGTATGCCTCTGAATCCTGAGTGCGCGACACCAGTGCTTGGTACCAGTCACAGCATCTGTCATAATAGCTGACCATCTGCGTAATAATAAGCTGGCTGAACGCTTGGTCGTGCGGTATGGTATCCAGCATGCGACAGAACGCTGTGATGAGATCAAAGAACGCTGAGCATCCCTTGAGGATAGGGCGTCGTGCAACTTCGGCCCACTTAGGGTCCTCTTGGAATGCATCTGCTTCCTCGAACGTTTGGCTACTAAACTTGACCAAAGTCTCATCAAGCTGAGGAAGGAACACGTTGACGAGGAAATCGTCAAGGAACGATGTTAACGACTTCGTCTTGATTTCTGGTGCTGGGGGCACAATATCTTTAAGCCTTTGCAGGAAGGCCAGCGACGGCGGTAACAGGGCACCCATATTGAAAACGCTCGGGTCGATCAGTAATTTATGCCCAGTAGCAGCTCCATCGGTTTTAGGAGCTTTGTCGTCCGATGTAGTGCCAGTTGGGCGTTTGGAAACGGAAACCAATCCCGGCACAGATGTCTTCAGGATAGATTCGAGGTCATCGAATTCCATACTCATGATAGATGACTTAGGATCAATATCTGATAGACTGAATATCTTCTTTCCCTTATTTCGCTGGCCCCGTTTGAACACGTCCGCATCTTGACTAATCGATTGGCTCATTCGATAAATATTGGTGTCTGTCGCGAGATAGTCGTGTAATAGGGAGCGTATCTCGTTTTGATAGAGCATCCACAACTCTCTAAAACTACCGGTCAAGGATTCCGGTTCGCGGATGTTCTCGCGCTTCGCTATTCCCACCACAACGTCGTGGAAGACGCGGTGTCCTTCAGCTATAGACTCGAATTTTGCATATAGTGTCCAAAGAAGGTCGCTAATAACCACTTGCCTGACATCGTCATTCTCAGTACCAAGATAAACTCGGCTTTTCTGATTATTGCCAGTGCCCCTAGAGACATTGGGGTGTCGTCGGTCGACTTCGTTGTTGGTTTTGTCCACAACTCTAAAGAGCTCAACTGGTAGCCTCTGTTCGATAGCGTTCACGGCGACGTCTAGTCGGTCCATTTTGTTCAATGACTCAACAAGCAATTGAATGTAATAGAAACTATCGGCTTCCGGGTTTCTCGTCGGGTCTTCAACCATGGGTTTTTCTGTGTCAAGTTCGTCAAGGAAATGGTATAACGGTGGCAACTCAGGCACGGAAGCATCACGGCCTTCCGAGCTGGCGCCATTGCTAATCTCCTTAACATGGGCCTTCCATCGATCTTGGCAGTAAGGTGATTTCAAGTATAGATGGCTGTGCAGCTCCTCGATCAGGATGTCCGTCAAACTCGTTTCTTGGTTCGCCAGATATGACCGCAGGTCGCTCAGGGCGCCGATATTGTCCATTTCGGGCTTCCTGAGTAGTCTGAGCGCATCTTGAAGCACATCAACCGCTGTCAAGAATCGCTTCTCCGATATCCTTGCCTCCAGCTTGTCTGTCACCAGCCGCAGATGCTCTATCTGGGCAAGGCATTGGAGCATCTCATCGTAGCCTTGTGAAGTCGAAGCCAATCCTTTCAATTCTGGTCGTGTAGTCGAAAGGCCACTTTTAGCTTGAGACAGTGATTCCCTCAGCTGTCGTAACCTTGTCTGAGACGATTGTATGCTTGATTGGATCTTGTGGAATGTACCGATCGAACTGTTGAAACCTTGATGGTGCTCATTGACAATAGCCTTCAACGCTCGTTGTAATTGCTTATGGGTCGCTTGAAACTCGCTATATTGGTTCGCTCGGCCAAGGGAGCTGGAGTCCATGAGTTGAAGCGCTACCTGAACTGGCACACATTTGTCTTGTGCCATAAAGGACCATTCGGACTGGATATATTGGAGGACATCTGCACGGAAAGCCGGGTTAGCCTTGACTCTTCTATGTTTCTTCCTTGGTAATGACATGAAGCTTTGCAACAAAAAGTAACTTCAACATGAAGCTTTACAACAGGTAGCTTCATGATATGCCTAGTATTCAGGGGGGTGATAACTCCAAGCAAGGGGGAAATTACTAACCTTCAATCTGCCTCGTCCCACTCCCACCACCACCTCTCGTAACAGCCCTCTCTCTCTCCCTCGAAGCCGAATTATTAGGACCACCCGAGTACGACCGCTCTCCCATACTCGGCTTCCTGAATTCCCTCGTCGCCGGCCCATCAGGCGGCCTCATACTCCCATCCGACCCTCCATTCCTCAACCGTCTCGACTCATCAGACGGTCTCCTCTGCGCCTGCGGTGCCCCCAGATTCTCTCTCGACCCATTCATCCTCCCCCCATACGGTTGCTGCGGTGGCTGAGGCTGCGACCGCGGCACCGGCAGCGGCTGCTTCGGCGACGGACCAGCGCTGCCCGCCGGGCTAATGCTATTCGCATAGAACCCTCCATACCCCCCCGTGCGCCCCGGCGGCGCTGGGGGAGCCGCGCGTCTGTCGCGATTTCCATTCTGCTGCGCCGACGACGACGGCGGTGGGGTGCCTAGAGGCGGGGTGCCGTATCTGTCGCCGTACGGGTCGTAATCGTCTGTGCTTGATGTTGCACCCGGGCTGCGTTCCCGAGGCGGGTTGGACGTTGCTGCGAGGCTCTCACTGCTCTGCGTGTATGGGTCCGCGGAGGCATTGAAGCCCGCATAAGGGTTTTGTGCCATGGGTGTGTTTACGGCGATGGGAGCATGTCGGGTATGGATGGGCAATTCTCATGCGCGCGGGCGGAATTGGTTGAGGGCTTCGTCACTGAGATGAAGCTATGGTGGACGTTACATGAGTGGCATGGGGGGACGGGAGTTACCGAGTAGTGCAGGTGTGTTGGCTGCGATGACAGCTACCCCAGAAGCCATAGGTCCCAGTACTATTGGTAACAATAACTTCGATATCTGAGTAAGGTAATTATTTTACGTTGCACACCTCTAGGTAGTTCAAAGGGTATTATGGTAGTACAGGTGGTCTTTGGTTTGTTGTTTATATATATATTTCGAAATAAGTATATTTCTCAAGAATTATAACCAAGCTATCAATTATCCAATACTCATTCCTATACTATAGAAGAATCCGACGAGAATCCTCACGAGAACATCTCACCCATAAAAGTCCTATATCGATTCAAAACACCTCAACTGGGTAGGTGAAATACGGAAGTTCTACAAAATATGCGTCACTATGCCTCAACTTTCACCGACGCTTCACGCCTTAACCGTAAATACGACCACGCCTCGAATTTATCATCTAACCCCTATATTATTAAATGGCAGAGTAGTGGCTAGGGGACGTAATCATGCATGGAAGCACAGAGCAGCGAAGTCGTGGAGAATCTATCATTAATATTCCTTCCTGTTCGTTACTCGGTCACAATTTAGCACATGGAGAACACTCCAGCAGAGAACACAAGATTTAGAGAACTGTTGCATTGATACTTCTATGAGCGCTTTGACTACACCATGGAGCTGTGCCATTAAAATCACAAGAGGAGCAAAGCGTCCGGAACAACTCGCGCCGAAAGCATCAAATCCGAGGCATATTCACCTATTTTGAGGAAGGCTCTCCACCAGCAATGACCACCGAATAATAAACTTATTTAGAAGCACTTCCTGTGAACGATGGATGGTCCACTGCAAAAATTGTTAGCAAATGCATCACATAACACGGGATTAGGAATGCACATACCTCTCGTCGTACTCCTGCTTAGAGATCCACATTTGCTGGAAGGTCGATAGGGAGGCGAGAATGGATCCACCGATCCAGACGGAGTATTTGCGCTCCGGTGGTGCGATGATCTTAACCTTCATGGAGGATGGTGCAAGAGCAGTGATCTCCTTCTGCATACGGTCGGAAATTCCGGGGTACATGGTGGTTCCTCCAGACTGTGACATATGTTAGCATGGAACAAATCGCATGGGCCGTGTGTAATAAGTACCATAACGATGTTGCCGTAAAGGTCCTTGCGGACATCGACATCACACTTCATGATGGAGTTGAAGGTGGTGACGTGGATACCACCGCTCTCAAGACCCAAAACGCTTGGGGCGAAAAGAGCCTCAGGAGCACGGAAACGCTCGTTACCAATGGTGATAACTTGTCCATCAGGAAGCTCGTATGACTTCTCCAAGCTGGAGCTCTGGCTGGCGGTCTGGATCTCCTGCTCGAAGTCGAGGGCAACGTAACAAAGCTTCTCCTTGATGTCGCGGACGATTTCACGCTCGGCAGTGGTGGAGAAGGTGTAACCGCGCTCGGCGAGAATCTTCATCAGGTAATCGGTCAAATCACGGCCAGCCATATCGACACGAGCAATGGCGTGAGGAAGAGCGAAACCCTCGTAGATGGGGACAACGTGGGTAACTCCGTCACCGGAATCGAGAACGATACCGGTGGTACGTCCAGAAGCGTAGAGGGACAGGACGGCCTGGATGGAGACGTAGAACGCTGGGGCGTTGAAGGTCTCGAAAACAATCTGTGTCATCTTCTCTCTGTTGGACTTTGGGTTGATTGGCGCCTCGGTAAGGAGGACCGGGTGCTCCTCGGGGGCAACACGCAGCTCGTTGTAGAAGGTGTGATGCCAGATCTTCTCCATGTCGTCCCAGTTGGTGACAACACCGTGCTCGATTGGGTAGCGGAGGGTGAGGATACCACGCTTGGACTGTGCCTCATCTCCTACGTACGAGTCCTTCTGGCCCATACCAATCATAATACTTGGAATCGTTAGCATCCATCTGCGTTAACAGACGAAAGCAACGCAAAAAACTTACCCATGGTGGCGAGGACGTCCAACAATGGAGGCTAGAAAGTTTGTGAGCGTCTGAGTACGAGTATTTGCGCCCACCAGGCTTGGCGGTTGTGCTGACGCTACAGTGGTGATGTGATGTGTACTTACGGAAAACTGCTCTCGGAGCATCATCACCAGCGAAACCGGCCTTGCACATACCAGAGCTGCAACAATCGTCAGTATGGTGCTCAATGCCGAATAGGGTCGCCAAATGTGGTGGTTGAAGGCATATCGCGGGATGGTGACGGAGGTTGTTGGGTAGAAGCTACCCCACAATCAAGTCGGTGAAGGGGTCTAATGCGACAACTCACCCATTGTCAATGACGAGGGCTGCTACTTCTTCTATTGTGATGGAGTCGTATTAGCATGAGCTCCCTGAGATCTCGACGAGGCCCATATGCGCATTGCGCAAGATTGGGGGGGAGTGGAGGGGGAGATGGTAATCGGCTTACCTTCCATGGCTGCGGATTACGTTGAACCGTCAACAAGATGTGCAATATGTGCAAAGGGACGAAAAAGAGCTCACTTCCTCGATAAGAGCAAGTGAAGAATATACGAAGATCACGAAAAGGAATTCGTGGTCGATGGGAGGACGTCTTGATGTAATAGAGATAGGCAAGAGGGAAGGAGGAAGTCGTCGGCGACGTGACGATGTTGTAGTAGTGTTGTAGTGTGGGCTAGGCGAGAAGGGCAGTTGCCGCTTTACTGGCTGGAGTGGCCGTTGATCCTACTCCGACTATGGAGTGTAAGTACACTTTGGGAAGGCTGGGAGAAGGGGGGTAACAACGCTTTCTCGGATCAAATGCCAACAAATTGAACAGGGAATGATGCCACAATTGGAAAAAATATTCCACATTCATACATATCTACGTTTTATATACTTGTACCACAGCATATTTTCTTCATTTAGGCTTCCAACTTTAAGAAAACCATAACAGCAGGCAGCACCATTTTGTACACTTTGCCACGAACGCGCGTACCCCGACTCCAGTAGAGAGAGTACTATTACTGTACTGAACTGTACTGTACCGCCATTCAGCCCCAACAGCTCCGCCCATTGAGCAACGTCATGTCTCGATAGTACCCCTCCTTATATATATATTGAGTACTCGAGTACTCGAGTAGTAAACTCAAAAGGAGGCTTTAATAGTCGGCAGCAGGCCTCCTTTAATGGCCATTTATATGGTCGGCCTGGACGAGGCAGCCATTTATTCTTCAATGCAGGGGGGAGTGGGGAGGGCGAGAGGACAAATGTACCTTTCCGTACGGATTGAGAGGGAGGGAACGTTGGTTTCCCAGCCACGGTCGGCGAAGTGCCACCACGTTTCTGGAGAAATGGCACGCTGTTCTTACGGGCTACACGGACCCTCCAGCACTTAATTTAGATAAGGGAGGGGCAGCCATTAGTGGGGTAAGGTCCAAAAGTAAGCGGTCCGGCGCAATATCGAGATGAAGCGCGCAGCCATATAACGATCCGTTCATATGCTAGATGCGATGGGAATTGTCAATGCTCTATAGAGTATATGTCAGTCCTATATGGGACTTTGAAGGCGCATCATCGTTTTTGAATCAACTGGTTCTGTGGGTTAGACCCTTCACCCAACAAACAACTGGTCATCATCGAGCCAGGTATTTTATTTTGTGCCTCAGGCACCAGGCATCAGCATTGAATATACGTACAGAATGTCTCGGAACCTTCAAGAAGGGGCGAGATACTCGGCTTCAAAACAATATGTAAAGCAGAATTTCACATAGTTTCAAATTTTAATAAACAATTCATTATACCCTTCCTCGCCGAGAATATAACTTGCGTCTCATCAATTTCCTCAAATTACCCAAGCAAGCATAGTTCGGACGACGCTGCTGTGCAACGCCTCCACGTGCATCCTTATCGCTCTTATCAGTTCCTGGATTTTTCTCAAGCCACAAAGCCTTGTCCCGCGAATTTCACACTTTATTTCGCAGCCTCACCCTCACAAATAAAATCACAACCACTCTACAAACCCACACAAAGCCCACCATGGATCCCCAGCTCAACAAGATCCTCAAATGGAGCGTCGAAAACTCGGCCGCGCCCGCTGCTAACGGTGCCGTCGCCACCGACGCCGCCCCGCGCAACCCAAGCACCCTCGACCCCGAGGTCCTCGCCTCCCTCTTCGGCGGCCCCTCTGAAGCAGACCTCATGAAAGACTCCATGTCCGCCATCCTTTCCACCGACCCCGAAATGACCATGGAGGCGCGCATGGTCGCCTTCGACAACTTCGAGCAGCTGATCGAGAACCTCGACAACGCGAACCTGATGGAGCCGCTCAAGCTGTGGCAGCCGCTCATTAGCCTGCTCTCCAGCGAGGAGTCGGAGCTGCGCATGATGGCTGCCTGGTGTATTGGTACCGCGGTGCAGAACAACGAGAAGAGCCAGAAGATGCTGTTTGGCGAGGGGGGCATCCCGCCGCTGGTTGACCTGGCGATTAGTGGGAAGGAGACGAGGGAGGTGAGGAGGAAGGCGATTTATGCGCTCAGCTCGGCGTTGAGGAATTACCAGGAGGCGATGAATGAGTTTGTGGATGATATGAAGGATAAGGGACAGAAGAACTTTGGGATTGTGGATGCGGGGGATATGGATGCTGTGGATGGGATTATCAATGGCATGAGAGAGGCGGCGTCGAAGTCTGCTTAGACAAAAGAGTTATAAATGAGAGCGAAAAGAGGCGTTGGGGAGTTATATGGCGATGCATATGATGGTATATGGGCATTAGATTGCCAAAGGCTTTTTGCCTGGTTGACAGGATTTGCTAGATATAAAGATTCAAAACAGGATAAAATATCATGCACCTTTACTTGTCATAACTGATTTGCTTCCTATTGCTATAATGTGCATATAATTACTGCCAGATCTTCGAATCTTGTAAATAAATTATAATGATAACCTTGAATACACTTAATTCTTGGATCCTCAGGTATATTCAGTGAATGGCTCTGTCTATTCGGCCTTTCTAATAGATATATAGATACATATAACCTACATCAACGCTCCCAATGCTATTCATACAAATCTGCCTAACCGCCTAGTTCACATACTTGCCATGGAATGGCACACCAAGAGCCTTAAGGAGAAGTCTAGCGTGACGGTCGGAAGTCGCAGTCGTCTTGCAAATAACGTGGAATCCGGGAATATAGTTTGGTGGGTACATCTATAGATGGTTAGTCCTGAGGACGAATAGTATCACTGCCAAACATAAAACTTACATCATAGTTGACCTCGACCTCTGGGAACAGGTTCGCGGAGTGCTTGTCGATACCCCATGCGATGTTGCCGCTGTTGTCTCCGGAAGACCCGTTGACACCTGGCCAATCTTTGATTCTAGGCAGGACTAGGTTGACGCACTTATCAACGAACTGCCACGCATCATCTCCTCTCATGGTGCACGTCAGAGAAATCGGCATATCCGCTCTAATTCCGAAATTCTGGACGGTCTGCTTTACTCTGTGAACCTCGGGCCGCACTCCGGTAATCGCCTGAAGCATCATACCAGCAACATGCAGAGGGGCTGAGTTCCCGGCCGCCTCCTTGACCATGCAGTGAACGGTCACCTCCTTGATCTTCGGGATAGTCCTCCAGTTGATCTCCTTCTCGAGCAGCCTCAGGGTATCACCACCACGGGGTCCACGCTTCGGTCTGTTCTTCATGTATGGCGACGAGTCGTCCCAAGAGCGCAGACGATCTGGTCTCGGCTCCTTAACGGTTCCAGGAGGTGTGTGGGAGTATGCGAGGGTCATGAGGTCCGCGGCGACGGTGGATTTGTATGTCTCGACTAATCGGGGTGTAGAGAATGGACCTGGGACGAAGAGACGGGATGCTGGATCGGAGGTTGGAGGCGGTTGATGCGGATGCAGAGGTCCACGGAAGTATCGTGGAGGCCTGTATTGATATCTGTACGTTCAAATTAGCATTCTGCGCCGTCACAGTTCGATTCGCGACCCATACCGACTGCGAGGGAGTTGTGTCCTGCGCGACTCCGCTCTCTTGACTGGGTCGTAAGACTTGACCTCTTTCGGGCTGGGCTTGCCGGTCAAGAATGACGATTGAGACTCGAGATCCTGGAAATCCTCGGATTGCTCCTGAGCCGGTTCTGCGGCATTGGAGGCCGCACGCGTGCCATTGTGCGAGAGTGTCTGAGCCGAAGGGCGAGCGCCTCGTAAGACTAAGCGACTAAATGTCGAGGGAACCTCTTTTAAGGCCATGGTGGGACGCTGGGGGAATGGTCGAGATCCTCGTCCTTCGATCGTGGCACGTCCGCGATGCTACAAAATTATTGTCGGGAACAGCCGCGACAAGCGCTTGGGAGGCTAGCGCCAATTCGACAAGGGTCGAGCTGCCTTATCGAATTAGCGAGCGTCGATTCAAATGAGGCACGTGACTAAAAGCAAACTAACCCATATTTGGGTTGGGCGAATTTCGCGGTTGCTAGGGATCTAAACCCGAGACGTCAATAAATCTGAGAAGCTTGACCTGACACGACTTCACATTCCACGCATCAACGCCAACGGTATTATCGCAATGGCTGATTACGATCGCAGACCTCGTGGCCGTGGTGGCTACGATAACCGGAAGAGGCGTTACAGAGGTAAGACGCGCATACCAGCCCTACAACGGAGCTATAAATGAGAATGAGAAGCGGTTTCTGACAAAAGCGCCTAGATGACGACGACTTCGATCGCAGGCCTCAGCGCAGGCGTTACGAAGAACCCCTGCCAGTCAGGGTGCGCAAACAGTTGCTGTCTATTGCCGAGTCGCCACTGAAGCCCGTCGAAGAAGAAGTCCACTTACTGGCTAAGCTGGTTTCCGACAACTATGACGATGTCGAGATGCGAACCTCCTACATCGACCTCACTCTCCAGGTTGTGGTCGAGCAGCCTTTCAAGATTCCATTTGTCGCGGCGACTGTCGTCGTGCTTAATGGCATGAACAGAGGCGAGGAGGCGGTCGCATTGATTCTTACAAAGGCGGCTGAAGAGACTGAGAAGAAGGTTGCCCTTGGAGAGTGGAGGGAAGTCAAGCTTCTCTTGAAGTTTTTGGGGAGTTTGCAAGGCCTTCTGAATGATGAGGGAGTTTGGCCCGTTTTATCGGAGCTCTTTGAGAGAGCTGTCGATCTGCAAACTGCTTCCTCTGAAGATGTGAGTTATCATAAGTCGACAATTGTTTAGACTTGGGGCTAACGATACAATGAAAGACTTTGGGAATGGAATTAGTCAAGGTCATCTTATTCACGATCCCATACATCATGGCATCGTCTGCCACCGAATCCCAGGAGCACGCCGCCGGCCTCCTCGACAAGACAGAAATTCTGGCTGGTACACCATCACCACTGGAGGCACTGGTCGACCCATACCCAGGCAATGGCATTGATGAAGCGGCGGAACCAACAAGTGTCATCAGCTTATTACAGAAGCAGCTGCAGAACGAGGCGGCCAATGGCTGGGTGCTCGCATGCATCCCAAGACCGTGGAAGATGCCAGTCACAGGCGACGAAGAGGACCCTCTTGCTGCGTCGACAAAGCACACATTGCCGCCCATTACTATTCCAGAGGCCGTGATACCTGGCGAGAAGCCTCTTTTCCCGGAAATCTACTTCTCAGTCTACGCCAATCAAGATATCGAGACGGTGCCACCTATCACAAACATCGCCTCCTGCATTCTCAGAGACTCAATTATCGATACCATCAACATTTTGGACTTTAATAGAAATGCTACTGCTCGTTATCTCATTGATATCGACTGTTACTTCACAGCGGACACTTTCGTTAAGAGAGCTACACCCTTTGACAGGTTAAAGGAGATTGAGGGAGACCGATCAACCTGGAAGCCTGAGGACGTGGCTGTCGATGCCGTTTTCTCGCAGCTCTTCCAACTGCCAAGCCCTGAGCATAAGCTCGTCTACTACCATTCCGTTCTCACAGAGGCATGTAAGATTGCACCCGCAGCCATTGCACCCAGTTTGGGACGTGCGATTCGTTATCTGTATAGGAATTTCGATCGCATGGACCTGGAACTTGGCTATAGATTCATGGACTGGTTTGCGCACCATCTAAGCAACTTCGGCTTCACCTGGAAGTGGACCGAGTGGATTGATGATGTCGAGCTCTCACACCTGCACCCAAAGAAAGCGTTCATCGCGGGAGCTTTGGATAAGGAGGTCAGACTGAGCTTTGCACAGCGCATTAAGGGAACTCTCCCTGAGCCATATCAGCCTCTTATTACCGAAGGAAAGGAGAAGGATACTCCGGACTTCAAGTACAATGATGAAGGTAAGAAATATGGACTACCACACATGATTAAGCTGACAAATTTAGATACCCCTTTCGCTGCTGAAGGCCGAGAGATCCACACTCTGCTCAAGCGTAAAGCGCCCGAAGAGGAAATCCAGACTGTGATTGACCAGATCCATACTCAAGCAACGACGATTGCCATCCACGAGCCCCTTTTATCATCCACAGATGCCTACGTCACTTCGATCTGCTACATTGGATCTAAGTCGCTTTCCCACGTTCTGTCCTGTATCGAGCGCTGCAAGGAGCGTCTTCTCTCGATCGGGAACACCTCGGAGACTGCGCGCCGCCAGATCATTACATCCGTCATGGCGTACTGGGTCGACCAACCCGGCATCGGAGTCAACATCGTTGACAAGCTGCTCAACTACACTATCCTGACGCCCCTTAGCGTCGTGGAATGGGCGCTCCTGGACGATACTAAGGCAGGCGATAAGCTCGCGGAGCCATTCGTATTTGAGATGGTTGCGGGCACAGTCCAGAAGGTCACGAACCGACTCCGCCAGATCGTCGCGTCGAGGAATGCGCCGGGTCTAGAACACGAGCAAAGGCTTCTGCTCGACGAGACGTTGTTGAGGGAGAGAGTAGCTATGAAGGATATGTTCAAGGTCATGGAGGATGCGCTCTTTAGCTGGGCTGCTGGGAGCAAGGACCAAGCCATGGAAGCGGGCATTGGGGAGACCACTGACGAGGCCTTTATCCGGAGGTGGGGCGAGAAGTGGCTGAGGGTTTTCAGGAGGAAGATGGCTGTTGAGGAGGCATTCCTGGTGGAGGTCGGCAATAAGGCGGCTGTTGAGACTAATGGGGCTGATGCGGGAGAGATGGAGGTTGAGGTCGATGTATGATGGGATTTTTAGAGAGGATCTATTTTTATCTGGGGGTAGGGAGGAGGAGCGTTGCATTGTATACTAGGACAAATTCAGGCTGACCTGGCTGGTCGAGAATTTCTGCGCTTTCAGACGGATTTGGGCAGGAATAAAGATTTCTAAGCTCGAGGGCTTCCTGTTATACCATAGGGATACATAATAATACGAGGCTCAGGCAATCTTAAACTCATCATCTATCCTGTTTCAACAAGGCTATGCTAATGGCCATCATACATTCAAAAAAGTGCAAGCATCAAAACGTAAACCACCCGTGCAGCATATGTAATATTGAAGGACGACTCTAAGGTAATTACTAAACTAAGATTATAATCCAAAACCCTATTCCAAGCAATTTTGTTCTCTTCACAGCCTCAGAGCTGGAGACTCCGTTTATCATGTAACGGCGCGCCTGATGCGCGAATGGACATACGTGGACTGGGTGTGTATACAGTCTGTCAACGTCTTATCATAAATAACCAGCAACACCAATTTCATGCGAAATTACTGCGCGATTTTGTCGTCCTCGAGCCTTTCGAGGGTTTTCTCATCAAATGACTTGAGAATCGAATCGTGAAGCGAGTCTTTCGCTTCCTCGGGCTCGACAATCTTCACGCTCCCCTCGTGGATCCTTCTAAGAGTAGTGTTATGAAGGTTCGTTTTGACCGGTTCAGCTGGAGACCCTATTCCGGAGCTTGGAGTGACGATGCCACTCATGACAACCGGAATCTTTAGGTCTTCGGGCGATGAAGGGATGATGTGAGGAGGAAGGTTGGGAATGTGGATGCGTCTGGCTTCATTCTGGTAGCTTGCAGGGACAATCTGCAGATTGGTTAGCTATAATTTGAGAAAGGAGGGGCCCGGCTGACTGACCTCGATAATCTCGTCGCGAGGAAAGCGAAGTTTGGGAATAGCCATTGCATCGCAGGCCATGAGATAGCCGTACAAGACTCGTAGGACAGATTCATGGGCAATGATAAGGAGGTCACTCTTCTCGCGCTCTAGCTCCAGAATGATCGGTTCCATTCTAACAGCGACATCGTGGTATGACTAAAGGAGGTTAACATGAGCTAATGCATATGGGATATAAATCATACCTCAGCACGCGGATACCGGTGGTGGTATGGGTCAATCTCATGTTTTGCAACTTCGTCGGGATACTGTGCGCGAAGTGCCTCCTCTGGCATCTTCTCACAGACGCCTGGGTTTAGTTGGCTCAACTGGGGCCTCTGGGTGACTGTGTATCCACGATTCCCAAAGTAGTCAGCTGTCTCAACAGTTCTCCTCCGGGTCGAACTCCACACGATCAGGGGCTTTAGGTCGGCTTCAGTACCGCCAGCTTTGATATAGGCCTCATGGTCCTTCTCCCTATGCTTCAACAGGGTTTCTCCCATAATGTTTGCATATTCCTTGCCTTCTGGGGATAGGTGTGCATCGGCCTTAAAGGAGTCCTCCTCTCGTGAGGTACCTGCGCGGGCGAAGAAGGTCCTCTTGCTCTTGTTGTGTAGGTTCATTAAATAAAACACAACTCTCATCGAGAGGTAGCCGAAGTTCACGTTATTTGTCTCAATCCTTTGACCGGCATTAATCAACTTCACAAAGTTGAGTTCATTTTCCGCCATGGTCTGGAAGTCGGGGATTCTCGTGAGAATTCTCCTAAGATACTCTTTGGCAGCATCGCTTGGGTCCCAGTTCGCAAACTTCCATAAATTAGCATAAATAGATAAACAGAATAGAAAACTGCCTTACGTCCGGTGACGAGATCTTAACACTGCGAGCATTTTCCTCGAGGATTGACTCGTCTGTCACGTATGATTCAAGAAACAAGGTCTATTCTGGGTTAGAATATTTGGAAATGAAGCGGGACGGGCATCATAATCTATGGACACATACCTGTACATCATGCTTTGCGAACTCCTTTGCTAGAGAGCGTCGACCAAGAGCCAGAGGGTTGACAGCGTCATAAATTGCAACCTGACCATTTTCATGGTTGAGCCAGTTATAGATGTCTCCACGGCACCTCTTGAGAATCTTCTGACGCAAAAGGACAGACTCAGGAGACGCACGTATGAAGAAGTAATCTTCCGGGAGCTCCTTGCCAGGTTCAAGCGTGGCACGGCGATAATCACCCAAATGAAAGATCCTGGTCTTGACACCCAACCTATATTTAGTTTAGTGTGGAAATGTTTGAATAGCATGTGTTAAACTCACCATCTCAAATATCTAGCCAGGGAAACAGAAATATGCCTGATAGGTTAGCGGTAATAACGGGGCAATGGAAGAATGAGCTCACGTTTTCCCACGAGCAGGAGGCCCAACTAGTACAATGACAATTCTACCAGAGTGAAAGAGCCGGCCAGACATCGTGCTATAGAGCTGGGCCGGTGCTAACTCGGTTTTCTCGGTCTCATCTGGAAGATCGTGGACCCCATCGATAAAAGTGCTCGACCTTCTCCGGTATCTTGGAGAATTCGCAGCTATCTCTGCAGTGCTGTTTTACGTTAGTGACTAGACATGTAGCGGTCCCTGCTGGAACCAATTTCTATCATTATAATTCATTCTAGCCGCAAGAAGGCAGCAGTATCGCCTTTATCATTCAAGATCGTGGCTCCTGCGCCAAAAAGAAGACATTTGGAACAGCCAAGATCGCAGCCGAAGTGATGTAGGCTTGGCCATCATAAGGGAAAATTCCTAGCCAGAACCATGCCTAGGACAAAAGGGACGAACTGGATAGTGCCGAAGCAAAATATAAAGTTGAGAACGAGGTTATGTGAATAATTGAAAATAACTCACAGTAAGGTGTCCATTGTTACAGAGTGCCTGGAGCCCTCGTCAGGCGCCGGATGACGACACTAGTTTCTATAACAGAACAGTTGGTCTCTTTAGAATACGAAGCCAAACTAAGCAAAGTTTGAAGTTGGCCTGATTCCCAAACGGTAATTAACCAAGTCTACAAAGAGACGTCGGCGCGATTCATGCTCAGAAGAGCGATGACTTGCTTATTATAGGGCGTTATATTGCCCCTTGTTGTGTAACTTCACCGCCATTAGCACGGAGAAAGCAAATCGGTGAAAGGACTCACAAGACAGATGACACAAGAAATTTGAGGACAAGCAGCTGGCGTTTGTTTATAAATGAAGAATCTATGAGGTCAATGGGGTTACTTTTGCCTTGGTCGAGCTATCAAATGAACTACCCGATAAGATAGATACGATTAGCTCTTTAGTAAATACGCCACACATTTGGTCCTGACATAGTTTGCCTTGGCGCCTCAGGCCACAACAGTCATCTCCTTGAGAAAAAGATATTGGCGACCTCAAGGCCGGAACATATTACGACCACCCGCTTCCATCCAACGACAACCTCGGACCGCGCCCTTCCACCTCCCTCTTTTAATTTTCAGCTGTGCGATAATGTCTTCTATTGGGCTGGAGAAGGAGTCGCCTCTGGCGTTCCTCAAGAACAATGCCATCACGAACTCCCTGTTAGATTCCTACCAGGCCTTTTCCGCCAGGAGAGAGGGTCTGGGGCTATCGAACCCGGGCACCGTCGATAACATTGCGAAGGAGGTCCAAAGGGAGGTGTTCCTCACAAACTATACCTTCACCGGTCTACGTGCGGATCTCACAAAGGCGTTCAGCGTTGCGCCATTATTCCAAGTTTCCCATGCCTTTGCCATGGGATCACAGGGGCTTCCCCCATACACATTTGCTGCCCTTTACGGCACAGGCAAGGTATGTTATCACAATAACCAGCATCTAGTTATGGTAATGGCGTCTCTGATGGCATGATGCTGACGATTCTATAGGTCTTCCTCCAGGGAAACGTTGACAATGAAGGACAACTCATGGCACGCGCCAACTACCGCTGGAGCCCTCAATTAACCACGAAGACGAACATCCAAATCGCACCGGGCCAGAGCCAGGCAATGGCGCAAATCGACAATGAGTACGTCGGCTCCGACTTCACAGCATCCCTCAAGGCCGTCAACCCATCGATCATCGAGGGTGGCCTTACCGGCATCTTCATCGGCAGCTACCTCCAATCTGTTACCCCGAGCCTTGCTCTCGGTCTCGAGGGTGTTTGGCAGCGCGCAGCCCTGAACCAGGGCCCAGAGACCGCGATTTCATACTGCGCCAAGTACAAGGGCAGCGACTGGATCGCGTCTGCCCAGCTCCAAGCACAGGGTGTCCTGCAGACCACATACTGGAGGAGGCTTTCCGAGAAGGTCGAGGCCGGTGTTGACCTCAACTTGGCTCTCTCTGGCGGAAACCCCATGATGGGAGGACCAAGCAAGGAGGGCGTCACCACCGTTGGCGCAAAATACGCTTTCCACATGTCTACTTTCAGGGCACAGGTTGACTCAACCGGCAAGCTCAGCTGCCTGTGGGAGAAGCGCGTTGCACCACCAGTTCAGATCACCTTTGCCGCTGATATGGACCACTTCAAGGTTAGCATCTCTCCCTCTGACTCCTTTCTTACCCCGTAAATGTATATGCTAACCGCCTCCCCCACAGCAACAAGCCAAGATCGGTCTTTCCGTCTCCATCGAGGCCAGCAACGAGGAGCTCCAGGAGCAGCAAGAGCTCTCCCAGGGACAGCCAATGGCTCAAATCCCATTCTAAGCGCATCCCTCACCTCCCCCTCCACACAACTCGCCTCCTCGCCCTCGTTCATCCACACTTCGACAACAACCAACTCTCCATTTAGCGGCACCCCCCAACCGCCTTCTCCACCTGTCTTATTATAAAAAATCTGTGCCGCCTCCGCCTACCTAGCAACATCGCAGGCGCGCGCGCGCTTGCCATCATCATCCATTTCTTGTCTCTTAGTTTCGGTTAATCTGGGTTTGCATAACGGACGGACGGGGTGACGACACATTTTTCCATCTTCCTCATAGACCGACACGGGCACGGGCCGCGCACGCTCTCGATCTTCGGTTTCGGTTGTATACTAGCTCTACTTTTGGCGGCTCGCGGCGCGCGCGCCCTGCTCCTTTTTCTCGCTTTTCTCGCTTTTCTCTCTCTCTCTCGATCTCTCTTCGCAGTTATGGATGGGCCAAGGCGGCGGGCGGTGCTGTGCGGCTTGTAGATAGATACTTGTACGAATAGCAACGAACATTGCCTATGGATTTTCTGCCCCTGCATCAGACGTGATGGTGCCTGGGCCCCGTTTCGTTTTCTGCGTGGTCCAGCCTGGCCTACTAACTAACTCCTGTGACCGCCCAAGCATGCACGCCCCATCACCACGTTCCCACCGTAGCATCCACTTCCTTCCTTATCCCGCCCCTCCCCCCGTCCAGCCTCGCTCACCGACTCCCCGCCCTTCCCTCACCG